>CAUYQG010140872.1:0-16215 GCA_963574415.1 Tarsius wallacei
CAGCCTTGAAGACTCGGAGAACCTCTGCTTCCTCCCTGCCCTCTCTGCCATACCACAGTAGGTCATGAACATAAGAAGGCTTGTTAAGGCCTGACATGGTGGCTCACACCTATAATTCTGACACTTTGGGAGGCCAAGGCAGGAGGATCGCTTGAGGCCAGGAGTTTGAGACTAGCCTGGGCAACATAGCAGTAGCCCATCTCTACAGAAAATTTAAAAATTAACTGGGTGTGGTGGTGCATACCTGTTTTCCCAGCTACTTGGGAGGCTGAGGCAGGAGGATGGAGGCTGCAGTGAGCTATTATTGCACCACTGCACTCATGCCTGAGTGACAGAGCAAGACTCTGTCTCCTTAAAAAAGAGAAAAAGAGACTTGTTAAAATAGGTCCCTCTGCCTGAGAGGTGGACTTGCAGCGGCAGTTGTGGGATTGCTGAGGAACAGTCACGTAAACAAAAACCCCCGTGATGTTTGAGGTGAGAGAGCCCGAGAAAGGATCTTCTGAAATCACATTTCCCTGTGGACACCTTTCTCTGGATGCCCTTTTCTTTTTTTTCTTCGTGTCAGAGTCTCTCTCTGTCACCCAGGCTGGAGTGCAGTGGCACCTTCACAACCACCACAGTCTCAACCTGCTGGGCTCAGGTGATCCTTGCGCCTCAGTCTTCCAAGTAGCTGGAACTACAGGCATGCGCCACCACACCTGGCTAATTTTTTTAAAAAATTATTGTAGCGATGAGGTCTTGCCAAGTTGTCAAGGCTGGTCTCAAACCCCTGAACTCAGGCAATCTTCTTGGCCCGGCCTCCCAAAGTGCTGGGATTGCAGATGTGAGTCACTGTGCCCGGCTCCTCTGGAGGCCCTTTTCAATGGGAGTGTATTTTCTCCAATACTGTATGGCCTGCAGACCACTGAGCTTTCATCCCAGTGAGAACATTCCGGAACAAACTGTGGGCCAACCCTAGGCATTTCTCCAGCCACCTTAGAGGATGCCTGCATGTCGTGGCTGCCAGCTAGATGGCATATCTCCAGGTCTCTGACTTGGTGAAGTCTCCACTACGTTCTTCCCCCCACTGATCCCCCTTCTTCTAAAAGCCTTGGACACCTCAAGCCTACCAGGGATGGGGTGGGGCTCTTCCAGGTATGATGGGACTGCCTCATCACACCTGAGCGTGGAGTGCGCCCTTGACACTCATCCCCACCCTGTCTATGCGGGGGCCAGGAGCCTGGGAAGCACGCTTCAGAATGCCTTTGCCCTCGGGGTGCTCCCCACAAGATGCACCTGCATGAGGTCCGGTGGTGGAAGGAAGGTAGAGTCACTCTCCCCTGTAGCAGCCACCAGTTGCCAGCCCAGGGACCTCAGTAGTGAGTCCCCATTGTCCTGACCTCTTTGATCCCCTGGAAGTCAGCCATGGAGAGGTAACCAGAACACTAGTGTGAGACCACCTGGTCCCTTAGTGACAAGCACATGTTGCCTGTATAAGATCCCATTTTGTTGGGAGTATCTAGGGTGGTTTCTGTCTTCCAGTCTGGGGTTGAGTGACATGAGAAGAAATCTGTGTTGGTCTCTGCCAGGTTCCTGATTCAGAGCACTCCTAAACCCCGGCATTGCCTGAGGGAGGGGTGCTGGGTGCATCTCCCATCCTGACGAATGGTCCTTGACCTGGTCCCGCCACAGAACTCCTGATCCTTGGCATTTCCTGGGTGACAGGCACGCCTTGTGTTCTGACGAGGTGACTCTTGTTAGGATCCTGGGTGGGGCTGGTCACCAGAAACACCAAGCCATGGTCATCTGCCCCAACCCCGTCCCCCAGAGAGGGGAGAGGAGCCGGAGTTAATAGCTGATCATGCCCCCCCAAAGATGGTGTTTGGAGAGCTTTTGGGATGGCGAGCACAGCTGTGAGAAGCACCTCAACTCCATGAGGCCCGTCCAGGGCTCACCCCAAATGTCTCTTCCTCTGCACTTGTGTTCTTCAGAACACCCTTAGTCACACGTTGGCAGTAGTAAGTCCACTCTTCCTGGGTTCTGCAAGCTGTTCTAGCAAACAAGGGAACTGAGAACAGGACTGTAGGAACCCCCCATTTTCCGGAGCACTGATGACATCCTGGACTTGTGACTGGCATCCAAAGAGGAGGCAGTCTTGTGGGACCAAGCGCTTAGCTGGTGGGGTCTGATGCTAACTCTGGTTAACATCTCGAACAACAGGACTCCTGGCAGTGTCCTGTGGACACCACAGACAACTGGAGAATGGGCTTGGTGTGGGACCGCCCAGCCCCCAACCTGGTGTCATAAGTGAAGCAGGGAGCGAGAGAAGTGGCAGAGAAAAACAGGTCTCCCCACAGGCAGGCAGCTGCCAAATATGTCTATGAGTTCTTTGCTGCTTCTTTCCTTGAAAGGCGGAGTCTAAAGCCCCTTCCCTGGAACACAGGTAGGATTGAGGGACTGACTCTGACCATCTACCTGATGTGGCAGCAGTGATGCTGAGTCCCCTCTAAGGCTTGGTCTCAAAGCAGATGATTTCTGGCTGTCTCTGCCTAAGGTCACTGGCTCGGGAGGAAGCCCGCCACATGCCATGAGGACCTGCAGCTGAGCGGCATGTGGATGGGCCAGGAACTGAGGCCTCCCACCACCAGCCCCACGTGCCAGCATGAGGGGCCTCCCTGGAGGCAGGACCTCCAGCCTCAGTCAAGCCTTCGGACGACTGCAGCCTGGCCAATCCCTTGAGAACCTCGCAAGGGACTCAGAGCTAGAACTATACAGACTACGCCTGAATGCTTAGCTCACAGATATTGTGGGGACACATTTGTTGTTGCTTGAAGCTACTATTCTGGAAAGATCTGTGACATGGCAGCAGATAGCCAATGTCTGACCCAGGGGCTGAGCCTGACCTGGGACCCTCTGAGCTGCTGTATCAAGTAATGATGTCCCAGTAAGGGCCAGGGACATGGCCCCAGGCTGCAAGTCTTCCCTCTACCACAATACCTGCCATGCACAATTTTCCTGGGCACAAAATTCCTGACCCATGAAGGGAACAGACACCAGCCACAAATATTGCAAATATAAGTTATAGGACAAGAGCAGCGGACACTCAGCCACCCACACTTTCAGAGAAGGGAGGCCAGGGAAGTGGGGCAATGAGTCTTTAGCCAAGGCTGGCTCATTAGAAAGGGGCCTGTCTTCCCACTGAGCTTCCTGGTCCCTGCTGAGCCAGCCCCCCACCCCTGTGAGCAGCCGGAAGGGAAAATCAAGACCCCACTGCAGCACAGCCTCCATTTTCTCCCAGTGCCTGCTTAGTCTGGACTCTCAAATTGACCTCTTGATGTCTCCCCATTCCTAGGCCCTCATCATCAAAGTCCTCTTCTTTAAAAAAATTTTTTTTTTAGAGACAGGTTCTCAGTCCGTCAGTGGTGTGATCGGTGGTGTGATCATAGCTCACGGCAGCCTCAACCTCCTGGGCTCAAGCGATCCTCCTGCCTCAGCCTCCTGAGTAGCTGGGACTACAGGCACACACCCCTACACCCAGCTCACCATGCCTGGATCTCCACACTCTAGCTTGATTGTGCCTTTTCTCTGCCTAAACCTTCAGTAGTGTGTCCTCTGGTCAGGACACTGTGCCCTGCCAGCCCTTGGGGATCCAGGCCCCCACCACCCATGTAGTGTCACATTCTGCTTCTCAGGCCTCACACTTCACACTGCAGAACACCAGATGCATGCAGCCCTGCATGCCTCAGGGACTCGGGCTTCCCTGCCTTTGTGCTGTGCTGTCTGGAAAGACTTTCCTTCCCCTGGTCAGCTGAAAGATCTTCTTCCTCCAAACCATCCCTCACTGTCCTCCTGTCCAGCCAAGAGCAGAACCACTCCTGGAGACACTGCCACTGTCATGTTCAATACTATCTTCTCAGTACGTATTCATTTGTCTGTCCCTCCTCCCAGTGTGGAAGCCCCCTGAGGAAAGGGACTCAGTCTTAGTCAACCCTTTGTCTAGCATGAGGTAGTGTCTGGTACATAACCCAGGTCCAGCTCAAATTCCATCTTTTCCATGGACTCTCTCTGGTCACCTTAACTTCCCTCCTCTGAACTGCTACATTTGTATCATTTTTGCCTTGATCATGTATTGCCTCATTTCATCATCTTAAAAAATGTCTTGGTCAGGCGTGATGGCTCAAGCCTATAATCCCAGCACTTTGGGAGGCCAAGGCAGGAGGATCGCTTGAGGCCAGAAGTTTTGAGACCAGCCTCGGCAACATAGCAAGATACCAGCTCTAAAAAAAAAATAAGTCTATTTTCTCTGGTGGGTTTCTATGGAATCCGTGAGAATTTTTACTCACTCAGGAGCTGTTGGCCTTGTGTTCACCTCTGTCCCTGAGGCCTCGCTGGAGAGCTGGCCTCCTGGGCTATGGTTTGTCCATTAGTAAGATGGATACAGGCAGCACTAGGCAGGCGTGTTCTGCACCCCTGACGCTGGGCATCCCACCCCTCCTCCACCCCACTACAGCCATGGATGTGTACGGGCCCAGGAGAGGCCCCTCCACACTGGCCTAGCGGAAACTCTGGCTTCAGCAAGCACTGTCCACCAAGGACAAGCTGGCAACGAATACTCTGACTCATGAGTGGGCAGCCTCCGAGACTAATAAGAACTGTTCACACCTGCAATAGTGCTCCCTAAAAACATCGCCTAGGCCCCACTTTGATTACCAAATTTGAAATGAAGCAAGTATGCCCAAATAGAGAGCTGGCATGGGCAGGAAGCCGAGTCCTGACACTGGGGAGGCTGGTAGCACTTCAGGATGTCTGGCGGCATCTGGGGAGGCCAGCAGCACCTCGGGAGGCTGGCAGCACATGGGTCTCCAGCCCTGGCTGATCATTGGCCCCCTGTTGTGCCCAACACAGTTATTAAGACTGGCAGTCGCCCCTGCTGGAAAGCGTGAACTGGCATGGGGGGCTGACTTGGTGACTGCATAGTGCATAAAGTGATGGCACTGTGCCTGGCCCCAGTTGGTGCCCTGTGAACAGCAGCTGCCATGGTCGTCATCATCAGCAGGTGACTGCCCTTGGGGATTCTGTGGCACTCGCGGCTTGCATGACTCCATGCCTCATGACCCACAGCAGGGCAGGGCGACAGTGGAGAGGCTTGAGGTGGAAGTCCCGGGTGTCGATCTAGGCTGTGGCCTTGGTGCTCGGGCAGATGCTGCGAGCTTTGAGCCCCACGTCCTACCTGTCAGGTGATGGTGCGAGGCTGTGCCTCATGGAGCGTGGGCGAAATGCCTCAGAACTGTGAACGTCAGCCTGAGACCCATGTTTAGGAAGAAACCCGAGATGAATGGCTACTGCTGCCACCACTAAGGTCACCATTCAGCCTCCTGCTCTAAACGCTCAGCATGGGTGAGCTTGCTGACATCAGCGCAAAGAGCCACTCACCTTCAATCTCAGCAAGGGACTCCAGGAGGCCCCGGCGGGCAGCCGAGAACGGGCATCTCTGCCCAGCATCAGCCAAGGACCCACAGGAGAGGCACGACAGGTGTCCACTCTGCCCAGAACCCCCACCCCACACACACTGGGTCTTGTCAATTGACCAGGAACTCTGCAGTCCTTCCACAGGGGTACTGCTCATCACCCCCATCACTGAACTGCCAGCACTCGTTTGTGGCCAGCTGGCATGATGACTGATTCTTGTTCGTTTTGATTCTGTTACTCATGAACAGATGTAACCTTCAGCAACCCACCGAGTGTGACTTAATGGCTTTGTCTTTGAAGATGGTTGGAGGGGCAGCCGGGGCATCCTCTGCAGCTTGTACTTGTGTGGACCTGCCTGCGCTAGGCAGGAAGCGGTTGGCTAGGTGTCCTCAGGGCTGGAGGGAGCCGGGCAGCACTCACCTGACCCTTGGGGGCTGGGGAAGTGAGGCACACGTGTGAATGGGGCGGCAGCCCCCCAGTACCATTTCTGAGATCAGGCCAAGGAGGGCAGCATGGAAAATGACTGCTCTCACGGTCGTCCTTACCCCACACCCCACACCTCCCGCTGCCAAGGGCTGGGGCTTCTACATAGAAGAGCCAACAAGTGAAAAGGCCCAGTGTGAACTGTCCACTGCCTGTGAGGGTCGGAGCCCCTTCCAAGGCAGGTCACACATTCACGCACGAGCTTGAGGGCTTGGGGAAAGGCAGGACTTGGCCCATGCTGCAGACAGCCCAGAGCTCTGGGAGAGGGGCCCAAAGGTGGACGGTCCCCCATGGGCAGAAGGCCAAGTGCTGTGACTGGTCCCTGGTGGGGATGGTGTTGCCAGGCTTCCAATGCCACTTCAACTGCGAGTGACAGGGGCCCTGAATCTCTGGCCCATGGCCCATGGGTGGTGGCTACTGGGGAGGATGGCTCAGCTCTGCTCTCCTATCCTGTGGCCCTTGTTATCTGTTTATACACGTTTCGCTATTTGCATTTTAATTTCTTATCACACAGCTAGGATTGCTTATAAAGTATATATTTTAATATGAGAAAAACCATAATTTCCCAAGCAAATCTGAAAAGCCAGTAATGGAAAACAGCCTATGTGAGTGACCAGGGTGCGGGTAACTACACAGCTTCCTCCCCTTGGGGCCACTCTGTCTCCTCGATGACCTCCAGCAACTCCCCTGGCACCGTCCTCCCCGTCGGGGCTTCCCTGCTGTCCCTGGGTGGGAAGGACAGGCCGAGGCTTGTTCCCCTGAAGGGAGCGGCTCGGCCTGCCCAACCTCCCCTTCCAGGCCCAGCCGCTACCCAGCATCCTTGCTGAAGATTTCGCCTTCCTCATCGGAATCCCCATTGTGCACATCCTGTGCCATATTCTTCTTGCGGGCAGTGTTGAGGGGTCTGTACATGTCCCTGAGCCAGAAGAGCTGCCTCAGCCAGAAAAAGCCCTCCTGAAAGAAGAGGGGCAGGTGGACACCACACTCCCACCTCCCCAGTACCTGCCCTCACAGACTTACCTTCTGCTCACTCTATGATCAGCACCTCCTGCACAGCAAAAACCCAAAGAAGGCCCTGGGGGCACACACAGCGTGCTAGTGACTCCTCACCTCCCATGCCGTTCGCATGAGAGGGGACGTGCACCTCGGCCCATAGTCACAGGGAGCAAACCACCCCCCAGGGCCAGTCTTGAACTGCAGATGGGACTCCCAGAAGCCCTCCACGTGTCAGAGGGCCCCACAGTGTCTCGGTGGCTCTGACAGCTCAGCAAGGCTCAGAGGTGGGATTTTCAACCTACTCAGCCCGTGGTTGCAGCACAACCAGACCGGGCAGAAGCATGGCACACCCTCGAAGGGCAATGTCCACACTGTTAGGGCACGGATAGGGTGAGGGTGGATAGATGGAGGAAGAGAGAAGCAGGGGCGCTGCACCGCCGGAGTCGGCAAGCTGGAGGTACGCGCTGGCAACCCAGAGATCCGAGTAATGCAAAGAATTGCAACACACAAATAGGTGAAAGAAGATAAGATTTATTTAAGAAAAGTTCGCTCCCCACAGACAGGAAGCGGGCCTACACTCTAGGTAAGTGTGGCCCCAATGGGCCCACACTTCACAGGAGTGCAGTCCCTTAGCTCCCCCAAGCCCCGGCTTAAATCCTTTTCCTGAAGATGTTGCAATCAGGTATACATGACTGCCACGACTTCCTTATCAACCACCTGTGGATGTCTTGGAGAACGTATGACACAGAGACCCACTAATGTCCACCCACATCATCATAGCCCCTAGAAAAGGGTGCGACAAGGATTCTAATGCTCCTGCACCTTCCAGAATGACATTCCTTAGAGCTAATAGAGGGTGCACCCCCACTTATCTCCCATGCATTCCCAGTGGGTAGCTTCGGGGGATCCTTGACTTCCCTGTAGATAGCGCCCAATTTACTGGAAGATCGAATCCCTACCTGCTCCCCCTCTGAGCAGTCATAACTTTTGTAATTATAAGTTTCATGATTTTTACAATCCTTGCCCAATGCATGTCTTAGGCCTCGTAAATTCTCTTTACTCTAGGCAACCTTGATTGCCACTATGAGATACTTCTGGCATCAGGAAGTCTGTTTCCGAAAAAAAAAAGTCGGCAAAGTTAATTTTACCTAAAGTGTGCATTTCTCCAAAAACATAGCTTCTACGTTCTCATTGTATTAAAGTTTAGAAACAAGATTTTAAAAATGCATTTCCCACTCTCAGTCTGTCCTTTCACACCTGTCTCCTCAAACGCGGTCTCACACAGCAGGAGCCGGATGGGGGGATGGGTGTTTCTATTTCACGGATGCTCTACCCTCTGACCCAAGTCACACTGAGCAAATGCCCGAGTCCAGCTAGCAAAGCAGCCCACCTCCCAGATTCTGCCACTGCAGGTGTCCCTGGGCCTGAGTGAGCTGTGGAGCCAGTTTAAAGGATATTACTCTTTGTGAATTTGAGCAGAACAGAGAAACATCAAGGACTTGTTTCAGAAGCTACTTGTCTATCCAGCGTGTGTACTGCACAGAACATGCTCAGCCCGGCCCAGTGGTGACAGTGCAGGAGCGCCTGCTGCAGGGGACTGGCCTCTTTCAGATGCTCACTGGACGTGTGACCACGGGGCGAGACCGCTCCCCTTCTCTTTCTCCATTTCCTTGTTATAAAGGAGGAGACCACCTGCTCCCAGTTAAAACCCCATGAGGTCTGGATAACAGGAATGGAGAGTCCAGGCCCAGGATCCAGTCAGAAAAGGGGGGGGCTTTCCTGCCACTGGTGAGGAAGGAATCAGCTGTTACACCTGTTCTCAGCTGTGAAGAGATTCGCCCCTCGTCCCAATACCATGTAACCTTCCCTGCCCTTCCCCAGAGCTCTTAGAAAGCCTCTGGCCTGATGCCGTCCACAGCAGGAACAGGCACCACCAAACTCTTTCCTGCCTCCCATTTCCCGTGGCGCTGGTGACAGCAGGCACATCCTCACCAGCCCTGTCCAACACAGCTTTGGGGATCCGGTTTTACTGGAGCCCAGCCAAGCTCCAGGGTGAAGAAGTATCCTTCCTGTCTCTGGCAGCGACTGCACTGCAGAATGAGGAAAGGCCAGAGGTGCATTCCAAGTTCTCCTCCGATTCTCAAATCTCACTTAAAAGTTGCCAGGCTAATGTTTACCTTGAGGTTCCTTGTTTATAATTCGTCAAGGCTTGTCTAGTGCATAAATCTGCTTTGGAAGAAAACATGATTATCTACACAATAACCACTGTCCCTAGATCTTTATTAGTTTTAAGTCTTATCTACCCAATGCAAAACTTCTTTGAAGACAGTAATTCTATCCTGTTAGACTCTTCTAAAGTACAGTGGTCCTTTCGCATCTGCGGGGCACTGGCTCCAGGACCCCCACACCCCAGACCAAAATCTGCAGCTGCTCAAGTCCCTGACATACAGTGGTGTAGCGTCTGCATATAATCTAAGCACATTCTCCCGCATGCTTTAAATCATTAAAGTACTCAAGGAGTAATTTCCCAAGACAATGTAAATGCTATGTAAATAGTTGTTATACTGTATTTTTTTTAAATTTTGAGTTAGAGTCTCATTCTGTCTCCCAGGCTATAATGCAGTAGCACAATCACAACTACCATAGCCTTGACCTCCTGGGTTCAGGCAACCCTTTTGCCTTAGTCTTCCAAGGAGTGGGAACTACAAATGTGTGTCACCATGCCTAGCTCATATTTTTTAAAAAACTTATTGTAGAGATGAGGTCTTGCCAAGTTGCCCATGCTGGTCTCAAACCCCTGGGCTCAGGAAATCCTCTCACCTCTGCTTCCCAAAGTCCTGGGATTACAGGTATGAGCCATTGCACCCGGCCTGTCTTTTTTATTATTTTGCTTTTCAGAATATTTTCGATATGCCGTTGGTCAAAACTGCAGAAGTGGAGACCATAGATACAGAGGGCCAACCGCACCTGGCTTAGGGTCTTGCACACAGCTGGCACCCAATATACTTTTATTGACTATTTTAGGTAATGTTCAGCAGATAACAACTACAAAAAACTGTTAAAAGTAGGAGAAAAAGGAAATGTCCCCAACTTGATTAAAGGATCTACTACAAATCTAAGCAACAGCCTTGTTTTAACATCAAGAATAAGAGCAGGGTGCCTGTCATCACTGCGCCTACGCATCATCATTTAAGTGGTCCTAGTCAGCGCTGTAAGAAAAAGAATGAGTTGTAAACATTGAAAAGGAAGAGACACAACTTCATTAGGTGCAGATGAGGGGCAGACAACCTAAGAAGTCTGGGAGAATCCACTAAAAGTCCTAAGAGAATTCAGGAAGGTGGCTATGCAAAAAATCAAGAGCTAGGCTCAGAACTCAGCAGCTTCCCCAGGCACCACCAATGCTAATTAGAGACTGGAAGAAGGAGCTTATTGACAATAGCATGAAAATGGACAAAGGACATAGGAACAAAGACACAAAAAACTTCTGCTAACAAGAGATTTGTAAGATCTGTGCAGTTGAAACACAAACTCTCTGGAAGGAGAATGAGAAGACATGAACACGTGGAATGAAACAACATGTTCCTAGAGTGTTGTAAAGATGTCAGTTCTCAAATTAATCTACAAATTTAATGTGATCCTATTCAAATTCCAACATAGTTTTTTACAAAAACTCACTGGTTGACATTTGATAGGGAAAATATGCAAGAATAGCTGTGAAATATATTTTTTAAAAATAGAGAGAAGGAGCTTGTCCTACCAAATATATAACTCAAAATATGTTAGAGAGCAACTGGAATTAAGTAATGTAACTGGTACCAGTACAGGTAAAGACACCTGCATCAATGGGAGAGAACAGAGGCTAGTTAAAGATGGTGTTTTAGGCTGGGTGTGGTGGCTCACACTTGTAATCCCAGTGCTTTGGGAGGCCAAGGTGGAAGGATCATTTGAGGCCAGAAGTTTGAGACCAGCCTGGGCAACATAATGAGACACTTGTCTCTATAAAAAATTTAAAAATCAGCCAGGTGTGGTGGTGCATGCCTGTCGTCCCAGCTGCTCAGAAAGCTGAGACAGGAGGATCACTTCATCCCAGGAATTTGAGGCTGCAGTGAGCTATGATCACACCACTGCTCTCTGGCCTGAACCAAATAGTGAGGCCCCGACTCTTTAAAAGAGAGGGATAGCATTTTAGATCAGTGAAGAACAAATGAATCATTCAATAAAAGTTGTTTTGAAACAATTGGATATTCATGTAGGGGGACAGTTTGATTTCCTATCTCAATCATACTAATAAACAAAAAAAACCCCAGATGGATTAAAAAATATAAGCAGCAACACATTGTGAAAGCACTAGAAGAAGACATCAGAGACCATCTGTATTCCATGAGGTGACAAAGGCCACCACACCCATAAGCCGCGAGGTGAGGGCTGCAATGTGGCGGCTTAGATGTCAACACGCCAACTCTGCCCAGCCTTTGCCCCTTTCCCACTGAATTGCTTGTCTTTTTCCTGCTCATTTATGAAGCTCTTTTTATATTAAATGCGTCAATCCTTTCGGTGGTTTTCACTGTATTTCAGTGTTTCAAATCCGTTCCAGTGCTTGTCTTAAGGAGGAGACAGAACAATGGAGAAGGGGAGCGGATTGGCAGTCAAGGGAATCTGGGTTCTGCTTTGGGTTCTGCAATTGAGGCCTTAAGCTGCTCTCCTTCATCTGTAAAAGAAGGATGATAATACCTTCTTCCTTACAGACTGTTGTTAGGATTAAATCAGACAATAACGGAAAACTGTTCCTTCTAGGCCTGGCACACCCAAGTGCTAAGTTTGCTAACGGTGTCACAGGACAAGGTATGTGAATCCACCAAAGGTCTCTGCTTGTGGTATCAGCCTTAGATAGCAGGCTCGGTGCAGTGGCTCAGCCTGTAATTCTAGCACTTTGAGAAGCTGAGGCGAGAGGATTGCCAGAGCCCGGGGATTCGAGACCAGCCTGGGCAGCTTGGTGAGACCTCATCTCTACAATAAATCACAAAAACTAGCCGGACATGGTAGCATGCATCTGTAGTTCCGGCTACTTAGAATGCTGAGGTGGAAGGATCGCCTAAGCCCAGCAGGTTGAGGCTGTGGTGGCTGTGAGCGTGCCACTGCACTCCAGCCTGGGTGACAAGAGTGAGACCCTAACTCAAAAAAAAAAGGAAGAAAGATAGCTCTCTTCCACTATGAGATTAGACCAACATTGCATCTATTTTCTTCTAATACTTCTATAGTTTCTTTATATTTACCAAAATGGATTTAAGGAGAGAAATAGAAGTCTGACATTACTTGTCTCCCAAATAATTGGGCAACTGTATTATTGCCATTTATTCATTTTCTCCCACTGACTGATCTTTCAGAAGGCTCAGAAATACACGGGTCTGTCTGTTGCTGGACTCCGTGTGCTACTTCAAATAACTATCAGGTGGCATCATTCCTCATTGTGGAAGCCACCCAATGCCTCATCTCTGTTCCTTTAAACACCTCTGCTGTCTACTACAGGTAAAACACCCCATACTCCCTGTCCTCAGAAAGTTTATTGTCTAAGTGGGGAGAGGGAATACTGAAAATATAAATACAAAGGCGAGGTTATACTGTACATAGAAACTAGAAGCAGTATAGAAGTTGATAGATATTTTTAAAAAGTAAAAGGCCACATGCCAGTGGAGATGCAGAGGTACTGTCTGGGCTAAGACCACTGACTGCCTCCCCAGATTCCTTGGCAAACTGCCCCCAGCTGGTCTCCACTTCCTAGGCTCAGAAATCAGACTCTGTCCTCACCAAGAAAGAACTCACATCTTCCTTTCGGAGCAGTCTCACCTTATCAGTATCACAGGACTGACTGGAAATCCTAATGCCAGAGTATGACTTGACAAGAAACACATCTGTCCCACAGACGAATATCTGTGGGCACATGATCGGGTCACCCCATCAGCATCTAATGGAAAGGACTGAGGTGACTGGACCCATGCATCTCCTCTGGCATAGCCTGTTGTTGGGGATGAGGAACCGCAGCTGCTGGTTTAACTGATTCTCTAACTGGTTCCCCGGGGACAAGAGCAGTGGGTATGTGAGGCTCTGTGGTATGGGGGGCAGCTCGGATTCTGGGTGGCTGACCTCTCACTGCATCTCATTGGTCTGTCTGATAGGCAACACGGCATCAAAGGCAGGCACAATGGAGTCAGCCTCGGAAGGGTTCATGGGGTCTTCAGAGATAGCGTCTTCCAGCACAGTGGGGTTTTCCACAAACATTTTTTCTTGAGAACCAGTCCCTGATGTGGGGTTTTCAGTAGTTTTTTCTATAGATGACTCTGAAAGAGCAAATAGTTTCAGAAAAGTATTTTCCTGAGGGCACAGGTCTCCTGAAGATGGAAAAGCCCCTCGCGAGGGAGAGTTGATGAGGTTTCTGATTGCAGGGAGTGGGGGCCTCTTGGCAAGCATCAGTCGATTGAGCCTTCCTTCCTGAACTTCTGACTCACCTTGACCTTGGGTGCTCTGTGGACCACCTGGAAGTGAGTTTTATCTACAACTGGCTTGGCGACCTTCCTCTTTTTTGCTTTTTGAATTGCATCTTCTAAAATAAAGATGGTATACTTTAAGTCTTTGGACTCCTTTTGATTGCCAGGCAGGGCTTTTGCAGAGGCAGCTGGGGGCACACCCATCTGCTTTTCTATGGAAGAAAGCATATGCGCTTGTGTGAATGAGGGCTTGGTGTGGGAGAAGCTGCCCACCAGCTTCTGGGGCCTCTGTATCCCATGGGGCCATTCCAGCCCCCTTGGGGCCGGCTTCCCATGCCTCCTTTCCATGGCAGCATCTTCCACAGATGGCCGGGTGCTCTGTTTCCTCCTGATGCACTGATTTAAGGTGTCTTCTTGGGGTGCTTTTTCTTAATGCCCCTGGGCCCTTTGATGACTATGTCCATAGTCTGCAGTCTTTTCCTGACACCCTGAGTCTTTGCCAGGCTGTTTCCCTGTGGCTGGACAGTTTTCACTTCCTCTGGAGAGATTTGTTGTTTAAACCTAAGAGAACCTAAGAGGCTAGACTGCATCAACATAGTAGCTCTTTCTTTCTTTTTGACCTCATTGATTTTTTAAAAAATTTCTGCATCTAACCAATTTTTTAGAAGATAGCGCCTCCTCAATTCATTTTTGTAAGTTGGATTGTTGGATACACGTTCAAGAGAGGGGCTCCCTGTATCACTTTTCAAATGACCCAGGGGCATAGCTTCATTATGAACTTTTGAAAAAAGCAGTTTAATGAATGGTAACAATGCTGATTCTACATCCTCTAGGTTTCCCTGTAAGAAATAAGGCAAGATGTAATTGAGTGTGCTGATGACATCGCTTTCATCACTGAAGTCCAGCTGCTCATTCATGAAGCCTGACAGGTTGACAGCCCTCTTGTCTGAGGGTGTCTCTGGCTCAATAATCAGCTCAGTGCTGGTGTGCTTCTTCTAGGCTTGCAGCACTTCATGGAGGTTCCCTCTGCATTTCCTGTGACTGCTTCTTCGACTGTAAAAAGGAAGCACAGAGAAGGAAAATACCTGGGAATGCATCCTATAAAGAGGTGCAGCTCTCTACAGCGAGTACTACCAACCATGGCTGGAATAAATAGAAGACCGACACGAGCCAGTGAAAAACATTCCATGCTCATGGACTGGAGGAATCACCATCGTTAAGAGGACCATACTGCCCAAAGCAAGTTGGCTACAGAGTCAACGCAATCCCTATTGAGCGACATGCATCATTTTTCACAGATCTAGAAAAAACTGGACTCAAATTCATATGGAAAAAAGAGCCTAAATACCCAAAGCACGCCTGAGCAAAAAGCACCAAGCTGGAGCCATCATATTACCAGACTTCAAACTTTACTACAAGGCTACAGTAACCAAAACAGCATGGTACAAAAATAGGCAAATAGACCAATGGAACAGAATACAAATCCCAGAAATACAGCTGCTGGCCTACAACCAATTGATCTTTGGCAAAGCCAAAAAAAACCCAAAAAATCAGTATTGAAGAAAGAACACCCTATTCAATAAATGGTGCTGGGAAAACTGGCTAACCATATGCAGAAGAATGAAAGTAAACCCCTTTTTCTCTCCATGTACAAACATTAACTCAAGATGGATTAAATTCTTACACATAAGACCTCAAACTATCAAAATCCTAGAAGAAATCCCAGGAAACACTCTTTCTGCCCAGGTGCCGTGGCTTATGCCTGAAATCCTAACATTTTGGGAGGCAGAGGCGAGGGGACTGCCTGAGCCCAGGGGTTCGAGACCAGCCTGGGCAACTTGGCTAGACCTCATCTCTACAATTAATTTAAAAAGTCCCAAACACTCATTCTGGACATCGGCTGAGGCAACAAATATATGACCAAGTCCTCAAAAGCAAATGTAAGCTGGGCATGATGGCGCATGCCTGTTATCCCAACACATTGGGAGGCCAAGGTGGTAGGATTACTTGAGCTCAGGAGTTTGAGACCAGCTTGGGAAACATAGCAAGACTTTGTCTCTACAAAAAAAAAAAAAAATCAAAAAATTAGCTGAATAGCACCTATGGTCCTAGCTACTTGGGAGGCAGAAGGATCGCCTGAGCCCATGAGTTCCAGGTTATGGTGAGCCAAAATTGTGCCAAAATTGACTGTATGACAGTCTGGGCAGCAGAGAGAGAGACCCTGACTCAAAAAAAAAAAGAGAAGCAAATGCAGTAAAAACCTAAATTGAAAAGTGGGACCTAATTAAACTAAAGAGCTTCTGCAGAGCAAATAAATTATCAGGAGAATAGACAACCTACAGAATGGGAGGAAATGTTTACAAACTATGCATCCAACAATGGCCTAATATCCAGAATTTATAAGGAACTTAAATTAATTGACAGGAAAACAACAAATAACTCCATTAAAAAGTAGGCAAAGGACATGAACAGACACTTCTGAAAAGAAGACACACAAGCAGCTAACAGACATATGAACACATGTTCAGCACAACTAATCATCAGGGAAATGCAAACCAAAGCCACAATGAGACAACATCTCACACCAGTCATAATGGCTATTCTTAAAAAGTAAAAAAATGACAGATATGGTGAGGCTGTGCAGAAAAGAGAACACTAGCACAGAGTTATGGGAATGTCAGCTAGTTCATCCACTGTGGAAAGCAGTTTGGAGATTACTTAAAGAACTAACAATAGATTTACCATTTGACCCCCCTGCTGGGTATATACTCAAAGGAACATAAATCCTTCTACCAAAAAGACACCT
>CAUYQG010140878.1:0-57102 GCA_963574415.1 Tarsius wallacei
AACTTCTTTATATAATTTCAATGTTCTTCTATTAAATCATATTTTTTTGTTTGCATCAGGCAAACCATAATTTTAGTGAGTTTCTCATATGAAATGAATACTTTAAAATGTAATCCCAGCCGGGCTCGGTAACTCAGCCTGTAATCCTGCGCCTTGGGAGGCTGAGGTGAGTGGATTGCCTGAGCCCGCGGGTTCGAGACCTGCCTGGGCAAGCGAGACCTCATCTCTACAATAAATTAAAAAAAAAAAAAAAAAATAGCCGGGCGTGGTAGCGCGCGCCTGTAGTTCCAGCTACTCGGAAGGCTGAGGCGGAAGGATCGCCGGAGCCCAGCAGGTCGAGGCTGCGGTGGCCGGGAGCGGCCACTTCACTCCAGTCTTAGCGACATAATTATACTCCAACTAAAAAAAAAAAAAAAAAAAAAAAAAAGAAAATACTTCTATATGCATGATCGTAGCAGCACTATTGACAATAACCAATAGGTAAAAGCAATTCAAATATCTATCAACTGAGGGATGATTAAAAAGTTGTCGTAAATGCATGCAATAAAATATTTGGTTATTTAAAAAATTAAGTATTGATACATGTTATGACATGGATGAACCTTGGAAATATTATGCTAAGTGAAAGAAACCAGCCACGAAAGGTTGCATGTTATATGATCCTATTTATATGAAATAAGCAGAATAGGCAAATCCATAAATACAGAAAGCAAGGCTGCTTGCTGTCTAGCTCTTAAACTTCACTGCTCACCACTCTCTATTTACATCTATTTTAGCCTCACTGGTTTCTTTGCTTATTTTTAGTCTTTAGCATATTTTCACACAGTTTATTTGTGATGCTTTTCTATTTGCTTGGACTTCTCTTAAATCCTGCAATGACTTAATCTAGCATTTCATTCATGTAGTATCTTAAAATATCACCTCTCACAAAATACCTTCCCTCATCACTTTATCTAAAATAGCTCATGCAAAGTGTCCATAAGATAATAGTGGCTTCCTAAATCTAAATCTCCCTAAAAACCATATCGATTATAAGCAGTATAACCACCCGCCAAAACAATCTTTGCCATAATAAATACAAAAGAAATACAACAAACTAAAATTATCTGAGTTAAAGATATAAATGCCACCTGTAACAACAGATCTGGCTCTGGAGCTCACCCTAAATCTGAGATTCAGACAGTGACTGTGCAACCAGATGGTGTTGGGGGGTGGGGGATGTGGTTATGGGGTAATAGCAGTCGCTGAGAGTGGGAAAATCACCCCCTCAAAGAAAGAGTCCCCTTCTGAAACTGAGACCAAGTCTAAGGAAATATTTATAACAGATTTAAGAACAGGTGAATAGAAAAGAAGGTGCTTGAAATTATGTGAGAATAAATATAACACACTTGGGAAGGTATTATTTCTGGTGTGAATTAAAAGTTCATGGAAAATACCTTGGAAAATTTGTGGCTAAAGGAAAAAAAAAATGGAGAGACTGAAATTAAAAGCCTTACAGAAACAACAACAAAAAAATCACTAAATCAGAAAACCATATAACATATAAAAAGATACCCTCAGTTAAAGAAGTTTCTATCCCTAACACCATAAGATAATGTTTAGGAACAAATAATGCCACCAAAATTATCTTTGACCCCTCGCCAGTAGTTCTTTGTTTAGGAAAACATCAACATCTCAAAAAATACATAAATAAATAAATAAATAAGTAAAAACCCAGAAAATTATGGGCAATACCTATACAAATACATCATAGAAAGAACAGATATTGAGTATTAAACATTTTCATCTGATGAAAATTCTCCCCTTGACACCAGCCAAAAAATAACCAAAGAACAGAGGAAAACTAAAACCAAAAAGCCTCAACTTTAATTAAATTTGTTTCCAAAATTACTTGGAAATACAAAAAAAACCTGTGTTTTTAATCAGTGAAACTCAAAAACAACAATGGATAAAGCATAAAAAGATGTGAAATGAAAGTCGAACAGATGAGAAAAGAGAAGAAACAAAAGCAAACTCAGCAGAAGAGGCTAAGCTGTCGGGTAGCTAAGAAATAGTAGATTCCAATGAATATTTTATAAGTAGCATTGAGGAAGGGAATGAAGAAAACTCAAACAGAACAAAGTCCTGAAGGCTGGTAACTCAAGCAAGTTTTTTAGAAATAAAAGATCTTCAGCTATCCATTAAAGGGGTTTTAAAAATATACCTTAGAAAACTTTTAGTTCTTAAGAATTTTTTTAAATTTTTCTAAAAAAACTTAAAAAATAAATTTTTCTAGACAACCAGGCAAAAGATTAAGTTTCTTTCAAAGGAAAAAAAATTAGGTTGTCATCAGACTTCTCCACAGCATTATTCAAAACAACACAAAAAGTCAATATTTATAAAATGCAAGGAAAAGCTATGTGTGCTAATCTCTTTTTCAGGCATTGACAATAAATATAGAAACATAATTTTAAACTTAAAATAACTTAGGGAATGATATACTCACAAGAGGATAAATATATCCAAATTAGATTATTAGATAAACCTTCCCAAAAGGAAGATGGTGACCACTGAATATATTTAATTATAGATCCAAAATTAAGCAAATACATGAAAAGGAATAGAATGAAAGTATATAAATGAATTATGCAACATCAAAGAAGTAGACAAAGAAGAGAAAATGAAAAAGATTAATAAAATGTCATTGTTTTTCACATAGGCAATAGATGGGAGTCAAAGGATAACATTTAAAATTTAATTAGCAGCCAAAATTTTTTTAAAAAATGGACTAAGAGTTTCATAAAACATTAGCTTGCTCTCTCAAAGTGTTTACAGTAACCTCTACAGAAGTTTTCCAAAGTAGCATGCAAATGAGTATAACTAGATTCTAGGAAGGAATTTTGACATGAAAATAATGAAAATTGTGTTGTGAATTTAGGAATCTGTTGAAATTCTTGGCAAGAAAGCATATACTATACATGCAAGAACACTTTTGAAAGTGCTGTAGGGTTTTAAAATGTACAGAAATTTTAATATGCTTCTAAATGAAGTAACAGCCTTTGAAATGTTCTTATTTCAAATTTCAATCTAAATAATTGAACATGTTTCTTCCTCCCTCCCTCCCTCCCTCCCTCCCTCCCTCCCTTCCTCCCTTCCTCCCTTCCTCCAACTGAAAGTACTTTTGAAACTGTTATTGCAGGTTGTGTATGTTTGTAAATGTGTTTTGATTTTTGAGTTTTTTATTGTTTGTGTGTTTTGGTGAAGGTGATGGTGGCGAACACAGCAGTACTGATGGTGGTATTTTATGCAAATTGCTTGCTTCCAAATGCATTTTACAATGCAGTGTATATCAATTTTTGCTTTTGTGTTCTTTCACATCAACTGTAGCTAGCTGATTTTCCATTTTTTTGTTTAATGAAGTAAAAAGCAATATAAATAAAATTTCTACTTGCAAATGAATCTCATCCAGCTGCATTCAACTATGAAAGAGCTCTCAGAAAAGACTACCCATTAATTTTCATTTCAAAAATATTTTGTAAAGTGGTTCATAGGCCTTTGTTAATGGCTTGCCTAATGTCCTTAGATCGCCACCTGTTCTTTTCATAAAGTATCTGGCCCATGGAGAAATGGCCTTTCTGTTTTCTTAAGTTAGATTGTTGAGAAAATATCACTAAGTCAAAACAGGTAATTTTATGTCCAGTCAAAATTACCTGTGGTCTTTGATGACATTAAGACAAACAAATATTTTAAATTCCTTTTACCGCATCTGTTGGAATTGTCAATAAATGAACAAAAGAAGGGAGCTGAGTGAACTAAAGGAATTCACTGAATGAACTGGGTGACTCTCTCTCCACCTTTCCTGTTCCAAGAGAAAACAATACATATGCATGTGGTAAGCAGGATGGTTTCTTACCTATTATTACTCCTAACCTAAGCTGTGGACAAATGGCTGCTTTGTACAGGAGAAAAAGTAATCAGGATATTGTGAGAAGATAGAGAGAAGGATATTCAACACCAGCTCTCTCACCATCAGGAGGAGACCATGGTTATTACTTTTGTAATAAACACACAGAGTTAAAACCTGTATAGGCCCAAAAGTTCTCCCCAAAGAAAAGTCTATCTCATTCTCTTTAATATGTGATGTTTACATAGTGTTCTTGATTTTAATTGTTTTTTTTTTTTTTTTTTTGAGTTGGAGTCTCACTATGTCGCCCAGACTGGAGTGCAGTGGCCGCTCCCGGCCACCGCAGCCTTAACCTGCTGGGCTCCGGCAATCCTTCCGCCTCAGCCTTCCAAGTAGCTGGAACTACAGGCGTGTGCTACCACGCCCGGCTAATTTTTTGATTTATTGTAGAGATGAGGTCTCGCCTGCCCAGGCGGGTCTGAACCCGCGGGCTCAAGCAATCCACTCACCTCAGCCTCCCAAAGGCGCGGGATTACAGGCTGAGCCACCGAGCCCGGCTGATTTTCATTCTTGTTTGTAAGGCTGAAATCACTAACTTGAATTAGGTCTTCTATTTATTCTAACACAGAAGAATTCCATATTGTTCACTCTCCAACAATATCTGAATTAAGTTCTTTCTTTCCTTAGCATCTTAAACTGAAAGCTCAGTTTCTTTGATTCTGTTCCCAGATATTTCCAGAAGATAAATACCCTGTTGTCTCTTCTAAGATGGTGTTGTCTTGTATTAGAGTGTATTCTTGTGGTAAAGCCTTTGTCCCACCTGGTGCCTTGATATCTGGGAGGTCCTCCTGTCTTTGCTAAGATATCTCTTCTCAAGGGTTTTACCTTTAGTTTTCCTTAGGGTTCCCTGCTCATCATTCTGGACTCCACTCCATAAGTAATATTAGTTGTGGAAATATTGGTAAGAAATTAGTACGAATTATCACAATCCCATCAACTAACCTTTTCCACAGTATTTGGAAGGGCAATGAAGTGGATAGGTGGAGAGTCAAACCTTTAGCTGTTGCTGTTGATATTTTGTAGCAAGTGGTTATTCACTTTTATTTGTTTGCTTGACAATAATTTATGTTTTTAATTTTTTTATTATTTTAGATCTCCGTTATTAACTACTAAAGAGTAAATGATAGATGATTATATGGTCCACTTTTATCACACCATCTTAACCTGCATGTTTCTTTTAAACAATTATGTCCTATTAACTCATTTTTCCTTGAGAAGGATGTTCGTATACATATACATATATGTGCATGTATGCAGGTATACACAATCGTTTGCAAAAACAGTTCACAGAACTTTAGTTTAATTACTAGATTACAGGTTTATTATAAAAGCATACAACTCAACATCTATATGGAAGAGATGCATAGGGGAGGTATGTGGGAAGAAGAACTGAGCTTTCATGTCATCTCTGGGCATGCCACCCACCCAGCACATTCACATATTCACCAACTTAAAAGTTCTCAATCCCATCTCTTTGGAGTTTTATGGAGCCCTCATTACATAAGCATAGTTGACTAAATAATTGACCATTGATAATCAACTCAACCTTCAGTGTGTCTCCTTTCCCCAGAGGCAGGGGATGAGGGGTCTGAAGGCATCTGAAAGTGGCAACCTTCTACCTTCTAATCACTTGGTTGGTTTCCCTGACAACCAGCCCCCATCTTCACACTTTCTAGGTACCCCCAGCCATCAGTAATCTCATTAGCATATTAAAATGCTTATCACTTCAGTAACTGCAAGGATTTAAAAAGCTATGTGCCAGGAAATGGGGGTAGAAACCAAATATAGATTTCTTCTTATGTCACATTGACAATTGCTTTTTTTTTTTTAAGTGCCAAAAAGAACACATAGAGATGTCAAACAAGAATATAGAACAAAAAAGGAGCTTTGGGGCTGGGGAATGATTTACTTTTCTCTCTCTCTCTCTCTCTCTCTCTCTCTGTCTCTGAAGTTAATTATAACTTCTGGAGCTACTTCTGGAGCTAGACATATGTTGCTGTCCAATAGAAAGAACAGCATTGGAATTCTCACTTGCTTGTTTTGTCATTTGAGTTTTCTAAATTGGATATGCTTCTAACTTTGGTTTTATTATGTACATTGATGCCTCCTATAGAACATGAATAATACTGATGTAGCTTCCCTTTATCCCATCCCTAAATGAGATCTGAGCCATAGGAATGATGACTGGCACTGAAATAGTTGGTTTTCTGAAAACTTTATGAACTCTGAAATTTTCTCATATTGAATTATCTAGCTGAAAAAAATAGAGTGACATGTGTAAGTGTGCTTGAGATAAGAAATTGAGGAGTAATAGTTCCCTAGTGTAGCTTTTACCATTAATTCTTCATTTCATTTTTTTCCTTTCTAGATGAAGGCAAACCAGTTGGAACACCACTTAATTTTGCATTTTTCTCTTTGTCTTCTCTTCCTTTTATCTCTCCTACATACCAAGAGAGACAGAAATGTGATTTGAGTTCAAACACTGGATTCACATACACAATCACATGCAGACATACACATACTTGTTAGCATCACCCTTATACTTTCAACCTAAGGTCTTCTTTTCTTTATGTTTGATTATCCACACAAAACTAAGACAGATCAATGAAAATATAATTTTTCATCTGTGAAATAGAATTTGTTTACTTAGGCCTAAAGCAACCTGGTGTAAATCTACTGCACATTTGGAAGGTGTTGGTAGCTTAGTGCCGCACCATGATCGATGACATGAGGGCTTGACTTTGGATTGTCTCTTTATCGACCTTTGTTAGTAAGCCAACATGGCTGAGTCTTTAAAGCAAAGATAGTGTCTTAATGAAAACAACAAAGGATATTATAGTAATAATTTTAAAGTTCTGTTTTATTAAAATCTCAAAAATACAAGTTACACTAAAGCGTAAGAACTGGATGAAACAGCCAGGGTCCTTTTCTTTGCTTACCCTACTATGGAGAAAAGAAAAGCATCGTCTTCAGAGATGGGAAAGTTATAGCTTTAACTATAGCCAGATTATGCATTTGCATATGTGTATTACAAATATATATAAAATCTATAAATTCATATTATATTATCATTGAGCATGAAATTGAAATAAGTAGAAGTTAAAAATGAAGAACACTCCCTTAATATTAAATATTCTGACATCTTTGCTAAAATTTAAATGGGTGATTTTTAATATAATTGCTTACCTGGCAGGATTGATATGAGAATTACTATTTATGTGACAAAAGCATTTGTAAGCCACCTTGACTTTCTCAAAGAAATGTTGTACTAGTGATTACAGAATAATGTCTGCTTTCCTCTTAACCCCAATCTGAGATCAGATCTTCTTTTCATAGTGATAAAGTTGACATAATGAAAAGGATTCTAAATAAGTAGACAGATGGTATTAAAAGATGGAATAGAGGATTATGAGAAGAGTTTTATAGGCTTCTTTTATTGGTTGAGTTTTCTTTTAATATCTGCATTTATTGTGGATAACTTTATGTTTACTGACACTTATATTAATGCTATATAAACACAGGATGTCTTTATATTTAGTTATTACTTCATTCACTGAACACTCAGTTAGTTAAAAGATTTAAAATAAGTCAACACACATATGTTACTTTTTAGCAAGGGTGGTAAAAAATATATAAAGGTTTTGACTTACCATGTAGACATATATATGGGAGAAGTCACATATTAAAGAATCTGTTTCTGAATTAGAGATTTTTACTTGTCCACAATCAATTATATATATACATATATATACATATATATATGCATGTTTGTATATATATATACATATATAGATATACAAACACACACACACGTGTGTGTGTGTGTGTGTGTGTGTGTTACCTTTAGAATCACTAAAAATTCTCACTTTGTGACTGCTCCTTGCACATATTCTGCCTACATAAGTCAGTAGTGGCACAAAAAGTTACTAGAAATTTTGATTACTTCTAAATCATTGTTAACCATAATTATTTAACTCATCCACTTTCAATATTTAAAAATGGAGGACATATAATGCAATTTGTTAATGAACTCTTTTTGAGGGGAATTGTGAGCTAGTATTTTATAAAGCATGCTGTATGGTTGGGGGAAGATGTAGAAGAGAGAGATAAGTGATAATTAAAATATTGACAAATATGTATATGGCTTTCCAGAAGATCAAATTTCATGGTGAAGACTGAATTCAAGATAAATACTTATAAAACAGTTTATACCATAATAGAAAGTGCGTAAAGTAAGATATTTGAACAACTTGTGGAGAGAAGAGAAATGAGTTCATTCTACTGATGTATCAGTTGAAAGGCATCTAGAGACACAGGTTTTTTATACACTAGGGTATCTTAGTTTGTTCAGACTTCTATAGCAAAATGACATACACTGAGTGGCTTATGAAAAGCAAAAATTTATTTCTCACAGTTCTGGACCTTTATGACCTCCCCAAGTTCCCACCTCCTGATACCATCACCTTGGAGGTTAGGGTTCCAACATACAAATTTGGGTAGGGAACAAATATTCAGACCACAAAGCAGAAATAAGAGGGCACTCTAAAAGGAAGAAATGTACACAAAAAATAATACAAATAACACAAATTTATTTGAAGAAATAAGCAAATAATTGGGGGTCTTAAAGAACCAGGGTGGTAGACTGAGGCCAGTGTGTGAATAATTATTACATTAAGAAAATATAAGCCTGGGAAAGTTCAATTAGAACTGTCACTTGAGAAACTTGTGTTTTAAAAAGGTCAAGTCTCATGACAATATTGAAGCTATGCTGTGAGATTAACAAGGGAGGGAGTTATGTGGTGTCCAATATAGCATTAATGAGCTTTTCATGAAAATGGGATCACGACATCCTCAGTCAACAAAAGCATTTTATAAAAGATCTACTAATGAATTACTTGGAATTTTAAGGTGTTAATATGCATTGTGAAGCATACATACATACATGCATATGTATACACGTGCACACACGTCTGCATCATAATCCTAACTTATTTTGCAGTAGGGTAAAAGAATTGTAAGTTGCTTGAGGAAACATAGTTAGTGAAATAATGGAACTTGGAGGCTAGCCTGTGTCTGATTGACACCAAAAGTGTTTATCATAACACTAGACTGGTTTCACTGGAAAAAAGAAAAGGAAGGTGAGTGATATTCTTAAGCAATAGCAGAGAGATGGGGAGGAGGAGGAAACATCCAGAGAGCATCAGAATCTAGGCCCAATGGGAAGCGTTCAGTGCTGAATGTAAGGTTCTTAATGGGTAGGCATCACGAGTTAAATGAATCTCTTGACAACATGTGTGAAGCCATGCTTACATACACATATGTGACTCATTCTGGAGAAAAAAAAGTATTCTAATTTCTGTTAGGTGTCTGCAACCACTAAAA
Organism: Tarsius wallacei; assembly: GCA_963574415.1. Lineage (NCBI taxonomy): Eukaryota > Metazoa > Chordata > Mammalia > Primates > Tarsiidae > Tarsius > Tarsius wallacei. Next base: position 9,326 of record CAUYQG010140878.1, read on the forward strand.
GATTAAGATTCATTGGCAGTGGGTCAAGGATGAAACTCTTGGGTAAACAGGGTAGATCCAGAAAAGAAAAGAAGGGGAAATGAGGGAAACAATCTTGAGAAGACAATGTTCCAGAAGTCAAAGCAGAAAGGGAGCTACTATACAGCACAGGAATTAAGAGCACAGATGCTGGAGCCAGACAGGGTGGGCACAAGTCCTGGTTCTATTAGTCTAAGGTTTTGTTGGGGTTATTTAGTTCTTTTGTGAAAGTTTTCCATATTTATCATGCAAATAAATATAGTAGCTTATCTCCTGGGGTAGTAACGAACATCAGATTTCTTTTTTCATGTTAATTACTTAGAAAAGGGCTCAACACATAGGAAGTGAAAATCATGAACAAGGATTTTTCCTGGGGATTTATGTGTGCTACTAATCCTCACAGCAACACCAAGAAGAGATATTATGAATCCCCATCATGTGGTTAAAAAAAAATCTATCATGAAAATCGAGTAGACCCACAGTTCTGTCTTCTAAACCCAAGCTTCTTCAAGTACACTGTACAGCCATGATAAACTAATAAAACATAGGATTTTGAACATGAATTAGTTTTTTAAATTCTACAGCAGAAGAATGCAAAAAGGGGGAGTTGCCAGATCAATGTTTTGTATGGAAGGCATAACAAAAAAACAAAAAACAATTTTATAAGAACGGACTTGTTGGTGGCAGATTGCAATAGAAAGTAAGATAAGTACATATAAACAACAAATATAAACTCAGCTCCTACGGGTTTTCACATTAAAGGGGAAGATGCAATGAGAAGTCCCTATGAAAGGTTAAAATAAAGTTTTCTGTAGAATTTGTGTGTTTATGTGTGTGTGTAACATATTTACTTTTCTCTACATTTGGAAGATGAGTGGAAATTAAGCAAGGAGCCATGGGAAAGAAAGAGAAATGATACCAAAGAATGAAGGAAAAATGGAAGTATCAGAAATCAGGGTAGAAAGTATCACTGAAAATAGGAAAACATGCCTACTTTCCTAAAGCAGGTAGGAAATTAAGGAATGTTGTAGTCTTTATTAACACAAAGATTCAGTAACATAGATCAAGTAACACTTCCTGAGTGCTTATAATGCACATACATTACTGTAAGTGCTTTACATGAATTAATACATGCAATTCTTATAACAGCTGCATTGACGTAGCTACTATCACTAAGAGAATAGTGAATTATAGAAATGTCCTCCAGTGGCTGTGCTGGGACATGAGCTTTTAAAGTTGACTTCTAGAATCCATGGATTTAACTCTGCCCAATCCCCTTCCTCTCCAGGCAGTTGGAATCGGAAGGGTGGTTCAGCATCTTTGAAACATGGCAGAATGAAGAAGTGTCTGAAGAATCTAAAATATATAGGAGCAAGTGAAAACAGGAGGAGGAAGGGCAAAAGAAGAAGACAGAAACATAGCAGAATTGTAGAAACAAAGGAGGCTTAGAAAAAGAAAAGAGAAATGAAGACAAATGCAAGCTACATTAGCTACTAAGTTAACTGTGTTATTAAAATGAAACTACTTTAGTTATATCCACCACATTTATTTTTAGGATAAGTGATCACATTATTAGGTTTGAAATTGTGTCTATTTCTTTACAAATTAATTTTTATGAGTAGCTTCAGCTGCCTTTTTAAAAATCATCTTCTCTTCTACAGTGCTTCTGTCAGTTTGTGGGATAGTAGCACAGAAAAGATAAAATCATGTTGAGAAAGAGCTAACTAGAAATGCCTAATTATAGGATAAAGACTGAAAATTGTAAATTATGAAACTTGGAAACCCCATCAAAAATTATTTGATCTTTCCAAGCATCTTAATCTTTTAAAATTGCCATTACATTTCAAATGTAGTATTTTGCTTCCTATGGGAGTTTTTGGAGATATTTGGGCAAAATCACAAATATGAATGTTATCTATAAATTACTCCATAGTAATTTTGTTCATTAAAATTGATAACCATCTAGTTTAACTCGACTTTATTCAATGGGAAAATGAAATACATTTTTAGATTTTAAATAACCAATTTGGTGTATGTGGCTGAGAGAATAGTCTTTATAAATAAATAAATAAATAGTTAAGTAAATACAAATAAAAAAAGCTCCCTTAGGCCTGGAACGGTGGCTCATGCCCATAATCCCAGCACCTTGGGAGGCCAAGGTGAAAGGATTGCCTGAGCCCATGGGTTCAAGGTCAGCCTGGGCAACTTAGTGAGACCTCTTCTCTACTATAAATTAAAAGAGTTAGCCTGGCGTGGTGGTGTGACCTATAGTTCCAGCTACTTGGAAGGCTGAGGTGGAAGGATCGCTCAAGCCCAGCAGGTAGATGCTGCAGTGACCGTGAGTGTGCCACTGCACTCCAGCCTGGGCAACAGAGTGAGAAACTCCAACTCAAAAAAAAAAAGAAAGAAAGAAATAGCTACCTTATTTTCAGCCTACCCTATATTTAAGAATGGAATTCATTAGAAGATGAAATATAACTCTTGGTGCTGCTATAGTCAATAAAAGTTCTGTAGAAAAGAGTATTGATCAATTATAAAACATTTGCTTCCCTTTCATTTTCTAAATTTTGTACTTCAACTAATAGTTTCAGTTTTTATGAATTACTTGAAAGGGAGAAGAATTTGAAACAATGAATACTTCATGATATTAGTTTAACCAGTTAAGGATTCCCATGTTTATACAACTTTGAATGTGAAAGAATAAAAAATGTTAGGATCTTCATTTTATCCAGACTTTTTTTTCCTCGAGTAATATGTTTATTTTCCTTCGTTAGTATAAAGCAAAATCAATGTCATCGCCTGAGATCGCTGTTATCTTGGTTAGTGAAATAAGAAAGTGAAGAGTATTTAACCAATTTAAATACTCTTTTTCTTTTAAATAAAACAATTGAAAATAGAATACAAGTTTCAATAATCAGTAAAACCAACCATTTACAACAAGGACTATTTCTTGGTGCTTATCATGACTTTAGCTTATTGAATAAAGTCATGAAAAACTTCAACAAATTATACATTCTGAATTAGGTTCCAAGCAAGAACATTTCAAGGTCAATAATTGAAACAGCCGTTTTTTACCTAAAGCCTCAAGCTAACCCATGGAACAAGTAGTGTGAAAGTGATTGTGAATCTAAATTAAGAGGTCTTTATCTTAGTAAAGGAAATTAGTCTAGCAAAATGCTAGGGGACTTCAAAATAATTAGCGTTTGACACTCTCTGAGGCTTCCTGTAGCACGGTGCCTATGCTTCAATGTTGTATCTCTATATTAAGAACCTATTGAGGTGGATTTGCTTTTCTTTGCTTACTTCTTGCTGGGAATTCCATACTACAAACTCCATTGATTGAAAAGAATAATACAATACTTATTTTTATTTGTGAATTAAGACCAAAACCCTTGGGTCTTTCAAGAAATTACACATTACTATGTGCACCCTGATATAAGACGGTATATTTTTTCACCTACTTACGTTCCTTAGCAGTCATATAGAGCATTTTGCTAATTATTAATTATCAAACAGGTTATAGAAATTATATGGTCTAGGAATTCTTTGGGAATTATAGTCTAATTGTATCATGGGGATAAAAATGCCAACTGATTTTTACTATATCCCACAGTTTTTCACTGTCCAGAATAAATTATATATTTTCTTGAGGAGATAGAGGCATATATAATTATTAGGCTATAAAGTGTTGGGGGAGAGCAAAGAACATTTTGCTACAGTTTATTAAGAATAATTGTTTTATTTTTATTTTAAGATTCCAATGAACTTTAAAAAGTGGGGAAAAGACACAGGAAAGTTTCAATTGCTCAGTGACAATTAGTTAGCTGGCCAACTGTTTATAAGATATGACACTTTCTTCCAGGTTTGCCTTCAGTTTTCACTGTAGCAGTGCCATTGGTTCATTACAGCTTCATCCTGGGTAGAAATAGAAAGAAACAAAACTAGTTAATATCAGCTTACTTGGTTCTGTGTTTGGTGGGAAAAGAAGTTGACACTGTGGATTAAAGTGGAGCTGTTATTTATTTTGAGTCATTATTCATCCATCACTAGTTTTCACTAATGAAAAGTTAGCCATGGTTTACCCACCAGCAGATCAATTCCATTTTAAGAGCAATTTATAAAGCTTGGAGACAACCATGAATATAAAATAGTACAGTTCATCAGGTCTTAACAATGGACACCCAAAATTGACTAATCAAAATCTAATTTCACTACTGGCCTAAAAAGAAAGTAAATTAAGAAATCCCAAATCCTCTTTTATTGTTGGATTAGGTTTCTGCCTTTCTTATTACTCTTTGCTTCCATCTAGTGTATCCAGTACAGTGGTATAATATCAATGGAAAGCTAAAAGTCCTAGTAACTTGTAGGAGCACATCGGCATAAAGAAGCTCAGGTAAAGGAAAGAGAGAATCCAACTCTATGTAAAACTTCTATATAAAAAGTAAAGGGCTTACTCAGAATGGATCAGTTATGACTATAGTTAGGGTTTTGTTAGACTAAGGGTTGTACTTAGGCATAAGTATAGGATTAGGGCTGGGTTTAGCTTTAGGACTGAGTTTAGAGTTAAAGTTCAAATCACAGTTAGTAATATGGTTAAGGTTCAGGTTTTGTTAGAATTAGGAATAGTATTAGGTTGAGGTGTAGATTTTCGACTTGGGTTAGAGTTAGGGTGAGGATTAGAGCTAGAATTAGTGTTTACGCTAATGCTGGTGCTAGGTTTAGGGTTAGATTTAGGATTTGAGTTAGGCTAGAGTTAGGGTTAGGGTTTGGGATGAAACTAGGGCTAGGTTCAGAGTTAGGGTTCATGTTAGACTCAGGGTTTAAATTAAAGTTAGGATTAGGTTTAGGGCTAGGACAAGGTTATTGTTCAGGCTCTGGATGAGAATTAATGTTATGGTTGGGTAAGCGTTAGGTCTAGGGTGAGGGTTAAGGTTATGTTAGGGTTGGTGTTAGAATTAGGACTTTGGTTTCAATTAGATTTAGCATTAGGGAAAGTGTTGGTGCTGGGGCACAGATAGAATTAGCTTTAGGGATAGAGCTGATGTTAAGATTATGGTTAGGTTCACTAGAGGTAGGATTAGGATTAAGTTATGGTTATGGGGAGTGATTGTATTAAGGCTAGGCTTAGGCTGATATTTATGGTAAGTGTGAGGGTTTTGGCTAGTTCTAGTGTTAGGGCAAGGATTATATTTAGGCTTAAGACAAAACATGCATTAGAGCTACAGTTAGGCATTACTCTTAGAATTATGGGTAAGATAAATTTTAGGATTAGACTTGGTTTTAGAATTAGGATTAGAATTAATTTAGGGTTAGATTTAACCTTAGTTCCAGATTTAAAGATAGGGTTAGCTAAGGTTGAGGCTCCAATATAGGTTAGAATTGGGTTTAGACCAAAGTTTAGGATTACAGTTAGGGTTAGACTTCAGGATTGGTTTAGGACTATGGTTAGGCTTAGCCTTAAATTAGGGCTAGACTTAGGGGAAAAAGAAGGAAAGGGCTCACACAGAAGGGAAAGACATAGACCAACTTCCCTTAAATTCCCTTTCTAGCAGAAAATGCCTATTTACTTTTGTTTTGTTTTACAATATATGAGTCATCTACCTTAATAAGTAGTTAAGTGAGTATTAAGTAAAATTAAAGGATGTTGTGAAACAGCACTGCAGTTTTCATAATGAAATTCTTTATATTGATTAATGTTGTGCAGACTGATACACATTCTGTAGGCTGTGGAAGTTTCCATGAGGTTTTTAAATCTATAATTAAACTAAGGTTAAATCTAACCCTAAATTAATTCTAGCCCTAATTCTAAAACTAAGTCTAGTCCTAACACTTATCCTACCTATAATTCTAAGAGTAATGCCTAACTGTAGCTCCAATGCATATTTTGTCTTAAGCCTATGTATAATCCTTGACCTAACACTAGAACTAGCCCAAACCCTCACACTTACCATAAATATCAACCTAAGCCTAGCCTTAATACTATCACTCACCATAACCATAACTTAATCCTAATCCTACCCCTAGTGAACCTAACCATAATCTTAACATCAGCTCTATCCCTAAAGCTAATTCTATCTGTTATAGATTTACAAATTATTTATAAATTATTTCAATGTACATACACATCTATACACACACACATTCACATATATGTACTGGAAGAAGTAGATGATAATCTTATAACCAAGTACCACCATGCATTTTATTACCTACATTTACTTTTATGTTGGCACCAAGTGGTGAATAAGCGCTTTGGTTTACTTGTTATTTAGGGTTTTTCAAACTTACATCCAAGAACATATTCTTGGTGAAATTTTTCAAATATAAGAAATAGTGTCATAAGTGATGTTTATTTAGCCAATTGCTTCCATCAGTTTTATGATCTTGGAATTATAACTTAGATGAACTGCTAAGCAAAAAAATAATTTGTGTTTGTTATTATCGTAATCTCCATGTTCACATCCTTGTTCTTTCACAAGATTTAATATTGAAAAATAATTTAAAAGGGCAGAACATATCCAGATCAGCGGGGTTCTCGAGCGGGCTCTCCTGACCTCACTCACATCACAGCTGCCTCTTCCCTAGTGGTCAGGAATACTAGCCCAAAGCCTGGGAGAATTCTCTCAAAAGTCTCTCCTCTCTTCATCTCCTTTTCCTCTTGTTGGCTCCAAATGTTCTCTTGTTTTGTATAAAATCCCAAACTTGGTAATTTTTTTAGAGAGACATTAAGGTTAACATCTTGTATGATTGTATCAAAATATCACATGTACCTCAAAATATCACATGTACCTCATTATATATCCATAAAAACTACAAATAAAAAATTAAAAAGAGATGCATTGAATGATAGTAAATGATAGCATAGAGTATGTCCTGAAGTGAATAGATCACGGAGCCTGATCACCTGTATGTAGAGTCTCTGCCCTGTAAGCTAGTTCTATGACACTTGACCTGATATTTGATTTCTTTGTGCCATAGTTAACAATCAGTAAAAGAGGAATGAAAAACTTATCATATATATATATATATATATATATATATATTTTTTTTTTTGGTGAATTCATGAGCCAGTGAATAGTTATATTTAATATTTACAAGTAATATAATTTGAAACAAAAATTAAAGTTTTATTAAGGCAATGTTTGGGTGCAATGTCATATTACAATTAATACCATGTGATCATGAAAAAAGTAATGGTCTGTGAGATTACCCAGGCTAACTGGTCTGTCTGTTCTAATATTACTGTCACATTTTTCTTTTCATATCTAACAGATGACTTTTCTTTTAATTTTATTGACTTTAAAATGAAATCTTAAAAATTCTATGAAAAGTGCCAAGAAATCCTCCTGTTTGCATATAGATATTAGTTAATAACATCATGTATCTCAAGATTGTTCAAAATTCTCATACATATGTCACTGTTGCTAATAGATTCTCATCATTTAAAAGGAGAAAACTAATAAATGATCAAGAACATAGTTTTGCATAACATTGCTTATCACAAATACTCAAAGACTAAAACATTAAACGTCGGTTTAAAATGGAATTATATTTATTAATATTGAAAAATATCTAAAATTATATTTCAGAGAAAATCTCATAAAAGAATTGTGATAACTTGCTTTCTTCACTCTCCAGTGTATATATTTAAGATGCTTGTATTTCTTTAAAATAAAAAGTTTAAAGAAAATAAAACATTAACAATCCTATTATTAAATACAGGGCCATTAACAATTAATACCTAAGGCACTTTTCTAGTATTTTAATTTTTTAAATTTTATATGTAAAACATAAAAGTCTAAAAAATAAAATTTATGTTATTTATGGAAATAAATAGAGCATTCTTTTGAATGCTCCTTACATATATTTTGTTTGCATTTTAAGTAATAATCTTATTGGAGTATTTACAGATGCTTATCTAAAACTACTTTGATAGACAATGGAAAATTTAATAACTTGGAATAGCATTTACATTAAAATTATAGAGCACATTAACTTATTTACAGCACAACGAATGTCAATAGAATTATTTAACAACATGTTTCTATTATTGATAGCAATCTGCAAAGTGTAGAATAGGAAACTTTGGGGATTTTTTTGTTAAAGAATAAATAACAAAAACTTATAAAAAGTTTTTGTAGCTTCATCTCTGGAGGGAAGAATTTTGTTTACATAAATCTTATATCAGAGAATTTAAATTTGCAAACCAGAAATATAGAAAATGCATTATTCAATTAAATGAATTCCATGAAAAGACTTATACAAAAATATTCCCATAAATTATCCATGTATGGATGTATATACATGTGCATATGTGTTTGATTGAATATGTGTTTTAACATGTATATATAAATACATAGATGTGTTTATAGGTTTGCAGAAATATATATATATATAAACATAGACAGGGAAAGAGTGAACTCTTCTTTTTAGTATACCAAAAATACTGTTTAGACATTTACTTTAACATTAACTCAATATTAATGTAGAGCCTTTCCTACTATGCATTTTAGTCCACTGCATAGATACATCATGATTTTTTTTCAGTCATCTATAGGTATCCATTTAATCATTTTCAGATTGTCTTGCAAACTCACTATTATGAACAGTGTATAATGAATGTGTTATATCATAAATCTTTGCAATATTTTCTAGGAGTACATTTCTAGTCAAGAAAGTCCTAGTTAAATAAATTGTATATTTTATTTTATTTTATTTTATTATTCCTTTCTTTTTTTTTTTTTGAGTTGGAGTCTCATTCTGTTGCTCAGGCTGGAGGGTAGTGGCATGCTCATGGCCAATGCAGGCCTCTTCTGGGGCACAGGTGATCTTCTGTTTCAGTCTTCCATGTAGCTGGAACTACATGCATGCCCGGCGAATTTTTTTATTTATTATAGAGACAAGATCTGGCCATGTTGCTCAGACTGTCCCAAATGAGCTCAGGCAATCCTCTCACCTCCACCTCCCTAAGTGCTGGGGTTACAAACGTGAGCCATCACGCCCAGCAAGAAATTGTGTATTTTAATTGCGTCTAAAACTTTGCATTATAAATGCTTTCACAAAATTGCATCTTCATCTACACCATACCAATGTAATATATCTAAAGATTTAACTTGTTTTAATATGGCTTTTTAAATCATAAGTGTCTGTTTATTAACCATTTATTTCTTTTTTAATGAACAGTTACCCCAGTATTCTGCTCATTTTTTCTTATTTCGCTCAACTTTTACTTACCGATGTTAAAAATAATTGATGCAGTAATAATTTTTTCTTTGCCTGCTGAATGTTTTGCAAGTATTTTCCTCATAGTCATTTAAAAATTTTTTCACTTTTGTGGTAGTTTTTAAATTGGGAATTTAACATTTTAAATACATACTTTTAATACTCTTGCTATTAATTCTTTGCAAAGCTGTAATAATACACAAAGCCTACAAAAAATATTGACATTATTTATGCATAAATAGTGAGCCAGTGCCTTTGTTTTTCAGACATTCAGTGAGGATACTAATTTGTATGGCCCCAGAGGACATTTGTGTGTGTGTGCATTCTAAAGCACAACTGTAAGAATTACATTAATACAGCATTATTTCTTTGTCAGTGGAGATTAAATACCCTATATTTTGGAGCGTAACCATCGGTGGATAGAAATAGCTGATTCTAATCTCTAATTAATGACATATTTCCGCTTATATTTTTCTGAAAGATTTATATGTATGATAGTATTTCTCTAAATGTTAATAACTTCCAAGAAAAAGAAATTCAGTAATGAAATATTTGGAAAAAGTGCATGAGATATTCATCTGTTAGAGATACACAATAGACCATGGAAGATTTGAAAAAGGACTGCGGTAAGAAAAATATATTTAACTTCATTTAGATCATTTACAAACAGGTCCTTTTTCTGTAAAACGATTTTGACAACACACTCCAGACATTTTAGAAGAGATAATAGAATGATCCTCTCTGACAAATGAATTAACATCTTAATTAATAAAAGAGAAGTAAGCAGCATTTTAGATGAATTATAGCACTTTACGGATTATAATAAGACTAAAAAGCAGTGGTATGTATTAATATATACTTTGAAAATAGGGTTAACATGGTTATATCAGAAATAACCCCAACTATGCTAAAATGAAGCTATTTTTACTTTTCCTTAAATCAAATAATCTACAAATATACAAAAATATAATTTGTGCTTCATTCTGTTTCTTGGATATGAAGAAATAAAGGGTAACATTTCTTAAGACTAAAATATGTTTATGTTATTCTCAACAGAGGAATAATAGACCACCTGTAGCAGAGCTTCAGTAGAACTCAGAAAGCTTTAACAATTTAACATTTTATATAGTTCACTGAAATCAGAAAAAAAAAAGATGTTAAAAACCATTACTCTAGTATTTTTCTTGGAGTTTCTTCCACCTGGCTCATTTTCTAATAGGAAAAATAAAACGAAAACCTCTACAAAAAACAGTTTTAAAACCATTTCAATTATTTCACTTTAAGATAGCCTATAGGTGCAAATAAAATAAAAAGCCAGATTCAAAAATATACCCTGTGTCTCATTCACTCAAAATCTGTCATTACTTTTTGTAAATGTCATAATTTCAAGTCCTACTAAGATCATTTTAGTTTCCTAAGCCCTTTTTAATGAGACTCCAAAGTGTACTAAGCAAACAGGATCCAATCAAATGACACCTAAATCCTTTTAGAAGGCAAATGCATAGCAATATGAGTTTATGAGTATGCAATAGATTTATAGAGCTTTTAATGTCAAATAATGATCTTGATTCCTAGAGGTCTTAGGACATAGTTTGGGGAGCATAAACTACATGTTTATATAGTAGAATATATGATGAGAGCTTTAGAAAACTCAGTTTACTTAATTATAAACTTCTTGAATTCTAGGTGTTTAATTTTTTCTTCTAAAATTAAGGAATTTGCCTGTATAATTGATTACAAATAAAAAACCTTACAGTTCTGCAGAAAGTAAGAAGACTTTCAAAAAGGTAGGTTTTGAACATTGCAAAAGCCTATGTATTTTACACTATGTTATATATTTTAAAGTTACATTCGTTTTATGGTTTGTTTGGTGTGGTGCTTTCATTGGAAGATGCAATTATCAAAAGTAATGGACTGTACACTTACTATTTTCACATATTGTATGTGCATTAAGCCTCGATTTTTACAAATACTTAAGGTGTTATTAATTCCTTCTTTTTTCTATTTCTGATGTCCAGCTTCCTTCCCATTCATCTACTATCACACTGAAACAAACTTATAAGGATTACATTAATATAGCATTATTTCATTGTCAGTGGAGATTAAATACCCTATATTTTAATACAGCAGGAATGAAGAGAAAGAAAAATAGGAGAAAAGGAAGGTTCTAACTGTTTTGTCTCGGTGAAGCAGAGAAATGGTAACTAAAATGGCAATTGGCTCTATTTGATTCATGTAAGTGTGTCTTAGTGAATATTGATTAATAATAATATGTCCCTCAACAGAAACCCAGCACATGATATGCATTCATTAATTTTTGTGGAAGGAAGAGAAAAAAGATAGGAAAGAAGGAAAAAAGGAGAGAAGCTGGGAGGAAGGCAGGGAAGGAGAGAGGGAGGGAGGAATGGAGGAAAAGAGAGTGAGAGGGAGAGTAGGAAGGAGGAAATTTGAACCCAAGACTTTTAAAGTGTTTGGGAACATTTGAGTTCTCGGAGAGAACATCTCTGTAAGAGTAAAGAAACTTCTCTATAAGTTTATGCCAAGCAGCATTTCACACACATGTTCCATGTTTATATTCTTCAGTGTTCAATATTAAATTAATTTAGCAGATCTTTGTTAATTATATGAGATACTACAGGCCCATGTCCCCTATCCTGAAGTTAGGTTAGCCAAAGATTCCTGTAATCGACTATTTCAGTCAGCCTGTGGATGTGTCAGAATTTGTCTTATTTACATTTTTCTCACGACAAAATCAAGCCCTCTAGTTGTCAACTTGGGATGATGGGATAAGTCTTTGCTTAAAATGAATTTAAGCCAACCAATATCATACAAGATTTGTATGTAGATAATTATAGGTGGTTCAAATTATAACATTTATCAATTATAATATTGAAATAGTTTATTTTTAATGTTCCTAACATGGAACAAATTTATGTAGTAGTAAGTAGGTTAAAAAATACAGTGAGAAGTAAGCTTAAAACATAGACTTTTTCACTAAGTAATCTCGTTCCACCATAATAACCTCCTATGAGAGGATGTAGACTAGCAAACATTTCCTGAAATGTGAAACATGGTATCTTTATCAAGCCATTACATACTTATTTTTTAAATGTGTATTTCTGGGTTACCATCAGCTTTCCAATTTAATATATTACAGATTTTAAAAGAAGTTTTATTTTGAATTTTAGAAACAATAACATGTTAATTTGGAAAAAAGTTAATATATAAACTTCAATCTTAGTGATTGTGTTTGAAAACTATTACATTTTGTTACTTACAAAAGAATAAAAAGTAAGGAAAGTTAGTTCATTTAAAAATTTGTTCAAAGATTTTATGGTACATTCTAAAGTCCTTTCATTCATAAAAGTAGTGGAATTAAGAAAAATTTTTTTTACTAAAAAGCAGTAAAATGAAGGATTTTTTCCTCTTTTTATAATCACTATCTTCCCCTTAATCAGTTGTAATCAATTAGGATTTAGCTTGGATTTATGGTCTCATTTATAATCCCCTTTCTGCTTTATTCAAATGTTTTCTGAGATTTGCTTTGAAGCTTTTTTTTTTTAATATATTAAGCTCATTGTAAAATATTTATAGGTCACATTTGGCCTCGCAAAATAATCTAAGCATAGGGCAACCTATGGATCATCAGGGAGCAATTTCTGTTTGAAGATAAACATATTTCTTATCTGTACAGAATGAATTATACTTGTATTGGAAACATCCTATTATCCCAAGCTTGGCTTTATTTCTTATTACCATGAATTCTTATCATATTATAATGTGTGTCCAAAGAGGCTATGTATATTTTGACTTTTGAAAATCAATTCCATTGTTTTATAGTCCACATGAATTTTGAAGTTGACTTTGATGGTGCAGAAGCACAATGGTGTTTTAGAGGAGATTCATAATACAATTATGAGGTGTATGTGTGTATGTGTGTGTGTGTGTTTTCCAGCAACATAACTCCTTGGAAATTTTTTTCCAGTCATCATTTTTCCTTGCCCAAGCATTGCATCTTGAGTTATTAATGCTGGGTGGAGCATATTTATGAATACCTAAATTTAAGAATGACTACTAACCAGAAGCAAATGAAATGTAAACACAATATATTTATAGTTTAACACTTGGACAGTGCATATTTTGACTTGCCTTCTTTTTGAAAACACAAAGAAAAGATAATGATCTGAGAACTTCCCATTTTTGCTAACAATACAAATAGGCAGCCTGTGAAGAAGAGTAGGATGTTTGTACAGATGTGAAGTACAGATGATACTCAGAAGTAAAAGGAAGACAAAAGGGGTAGTAAAAAAATTGCCTCTTTAACATACATTGGCAAATCAACCATGAGATTTAACCAACAATTTTTCTTTAATTTTCATATAAAATCATTTTTTTCAGTTCTTTTGAAACTGTTTATAGAAGCAGTGCTTCCATTGTAGTGGTGATTTATTTGTTTCTATTTGGCTATTATTTATATGGGATGATATTTTTAGTTACTTATCCCTGGTTAGAACAGTCAAATGAACGTTCATGTTCCCAGTGTCAATGTTTCCAGTGTCTTGGTTTGTTTCACTGATACATAGCAGTCATGCATGCTATTTTTCACACTTTATTAGTAACTCTAACATTCAAAATCAAAACATTAGAGAGAAAATTGAGGTAAGAGAGTAAAATTTCTTAGCATGCATAAGAAACAAAAAATAAAATGAATAGTATATATTAGCTGGGCAAAATAGGAGTGTGCTACTGATTGCATTCTAAACAGCACTCTTTCCTCTGGGGTTTACAGAGGACATCCACAGACAAGATTTTATTACTCTCTCCTACATGAATTGTATTTCCACAGTGAGAATGTTCAATAATTCAAAACATTCATACACCATTATCCTATCTTGGAAGATGAGGAGAAGATTAGATAAGTCTTAAAAAGTGCACTGATTTTTACAGTGAAATTCAGAGATTAACAAACTTTTTTCAATGTCCTCAAATTATTTTGTTGAGATTAGATAACAATATATTTAAACATGTATATTGACATATTTTTCAATGAAATATTTAAAGTACAAATTCAAAATCTTAGGACACTGTTTATCTTTTTCCATGACAGATTGTTAATATAAAATTATTCGAGGAGCACAATACCTATTAATAAGAATAATAAACACTAATCCAAATGTGAATGATGTAAGTAATTATTTTATTGATAGCATTAAGATAATAATGTATGTTTTTAAATTTAGTTATCACAATTCTTCATTTGTAACTAGGAAACTGGAAGAACATAAAACCAACGTAGTATCTAATTCACACTTGGAAATATTCCTGCTACATACTTTCCATTTAGAAAAAAAGAGAATCAGGCGCTTCTTAATTTATTCATTCAACAAATATTCATTTAGTACCTATAATTTGCCAAGTACTGTTTTAAGTATGAGAACAATGAATAAATTAGACAAAGTCCATGAGCTCTTGAAGTTTATAATGCAGTAAAGAAGATAAGATACACTTATTACATGTATAAATATATGAAAGCCAATGTCAGGTACTGAAGGGGTACTGATTTTGATAGATTGTTAGAGAAGCCATTTGTAGCAAAAAACTTCAATGAACTGAGAGTGCAAGACTTCAGAGGGCCTGGGAATGACAGCCCTCTCTCAGGAGAGAGCTTGGTATGTGAATAAAACTGTAACTCTATGATATGGCCCTGACTCCCAGTTATCCACTTCTCTCCTTCTTTACTCTCTGGTAGGGCTGGCTGCAGGTATGCATGATCTGTATGGTTACTGAGTTCACACTTAGCTTGGCTCTGCTGTTACTGTCTTAAAATTCGTACTAATTTTTGAAAACGGGTCCTGTATTTTCATTTTTCACTAGGCCTCAAAAATTGCGTAGCTGGTCTTGCTTCCTGCTCCCACTTAGAGAATAGAATCTCTGAGAATAATAACATATGTAAAGATACATTTTTGAAAGTGTGACTTTCAATTTCTGAAGCCCAGAAAAATCATGAAGCTATTATACAAGGAAAAGTTTCACATACATAAATATAATTAGGGAAGGAGAATAATGAGCTAATACAGTGATCATATTTTGTGAAGAGATTAACTGGAATTTCTCAAATTTTGGATCAATGTTTTGTTATTAATTTTCATAAATAGCACATCCTGAGTTCCCATTAGATGGAGAGGAAGGCATTTATAGATTATTAAAATGATACATAGGGCAAATAAATTATAAACTTTCAAAGGAAGCACTAACTCATAGGTTTTAAACTAAGAAATGGCAAATAGAAATAAAGGAAACTTTTATATTTCTATAAACTCTAATATTCAATTCAGGGTTTATTATCTTCAGAAAAATTCTCAGATGAAAACCTATCATTTTGTTTATGAGTTTTATCTTTTATAAATACATTTCTTTATTAACATTTTACCATAAAAATTCACTAATGCATGTTAATTTTGAATTTGAAGACATACAAAACGAACTCATTTCAAAATGAGAACTTCTTAGGTGAGGAATTTTGTTTTCTTATTGTTGATTTGATGTAGCAATATTATATTGTAATATTATATGTAATCACTATGTTGTGATTGTGTTAATATTAACTATTTTTGTCTTGAAATGTTCCTTTATAGTTATAAATAAGCATATAAAACAGAAACATCATTTTTCATACTTAAAATGTTATTTTTTTAAAAGTTGAAATGTTTAAATTTCGAAATGAAGATGTAGGATTAATGGCAACTGTCATTATTAGAATAACAGTAAAGAAAAATACAATATTGTCAGTATTTTAAAATGTTTAATGAATTCCTACTACCTCAGATTATTTATATTACAAATGTGAATTATTGAAAAGAGTGCTTTTAAGAAAAATGCCTTATTAGCTTCTTCTGCTAACTCTCTCAAAAAAAAAAGAAAAAAAAGTTTAGATAGAAGATACTTACTGGGAGGGTCTGATAAAAAGAAGCATGTTTTATTCATGCGCCAGGCTGTTCTTTCTTAGCATGCAAATAAAACTGCATGTGAACTAACAGCTGCTATTAGACCATGTCCCAGTATGCTAAGGGAACACAGCTGGAGAAATATGAAGAGCATTTTCATCTTTAAATCAAATGCAAACTAGGAAGACATTTAGTACAACATATGTAAGACCATTACTCTTGAAAAGTAGAGTTTTTACTCCCTCCTTTTACTGATACCCATTTTAAGCTATACTCTAATGCTTCTTTAGAAGGTAACTTATTGTGCCGGGCTCGGTGGCTCAGCCTGTAATCCCGCGCCTTTGGGAGGCTGAGGTGAATGGATTGCCTGAGCCCGCGGGTTCGAGACCCGCCTGGGCAAGCAAGATCTCATCTCTACAATAAATCAAAAAATTAGCTGGGCGTGGTAGCGCGTGCCTGTAGTTCCAGCTACTCGGGAGGCTGAGGCGGAAGGATCGCCGGAGCCCAGCAGGTCGAGGCTGCGGTGGCCGGGAGTGGCCACTGCACTCCAGTCTGGGGACGGAGTGAGACTCCAACTCAAAAAAAAAAAAAGGTAGCTTATTAAAATCCATAACTATTTTATGGCACTTGATCATATATTTTTTGTTATTCAAAACTATCTTTTCTTCTTTTTCCCCTTCCTCTCTCCTTTTCTCTCTTTCTCTTTTTTTCTTTTGTTCTTAAAAGTGTTTCTTTGCTCCTACCAAGTTTTAGTCTCTGCTTTAGGTTATGGGGCCAATGTGGTGAACAGTTGAGGTCACTGCTTATAAAGCTGACAAGTTAGTGATAAAAAGCTGCATCTTTTGAGACATAATAGTGTCCACAAACATATTTTTAATAAAAGAAAAATGAAAATTCATAAAATAAAAAAATTGTAATAGAAACAATGAGAAAGAAAAGAGTAAGGGAGATAGAGAGAAAGGAAATAACAGACAGAGAAGAAGAGAAAAGAGAAGAGGAAAAAAGAAGAAAAGAGGGAG
Source organism: Tarsius wallacei (assembly GCA_963574415.1). Taxonomy (NCBI): domain Eukaryota; kingdom Metazoa; phylum Chordata; class Mammalia; order Primates; family Tarsiidae; genus Tarsius; species Tarsius wallacei. The sequence goes on from CAUYQG010140878.1 coordinate 26,529, forward strand.
AGGGAAAATAAGTTTATTTAAAGTCTCAGCTATTTTGGGGAATGGGAGACAGGCTGAAGAATTTTCATTTTTTAAGTACTCATTATCATGGAATTTTAGTGACTATTAAAAAATCCTGCCACCAAATGTTTTACATGATCCACTCTCTTACAGATATGATTTTAAATCTGCAATCCTTAGAACTTCAGCTCTCAACAATTCTTTTCTTGCTGCCTGACACCATGAACATTTTCTGTGAATAGCCTGGCTCTGAGTAGGCAAAGGTTGTACTCCCTTTAGGATGGGAAATACTGACCTCTTCTAATTCTACAAATATTTTTGGATCATTTATATAGTTGCAAAATAGTTCAATCTGAAAATTTGCCAGAAAATTCTGTGTATCTCAATCTAGACATAATTCAAAAGTAGCAGGTATTATAACAAGATTAATATAACGCAATGTGAGAAAATCCAAGGGTACTAGTGGCTTATAATTCAATAAAGAGGTAAAGAAAGCACAATCTCAGTGAGATAGGAGACCTTCCTAGAACACCTAGTGAAAAATACAAATTTAACCATAGCTCACAAGTTCTGTCAAACTGTAGTTTATTATTATGAATGGAAGGCTATTTTCAGTTCTAAAACAGTCCTGATAATTTTATCTCAATTATAAGTTATATTTGGAACATGAAAATAGATACAGAGGTCGGGCTGAAACCAAAGGATGATTTTGAGCTGATTTATAGGAGTTATTAGAAAAGAGAGAAGATTGAGCTAAACCTGTCCTCCAGGTTTATTTTGGGCAGAATCAAACACTCGAATATTAAAACATTAATGTAAGGTTCTTTTTTGATGTTATTTATAAAAATAGCAGACTTTTAAAGAAATAAAAAATATGACATTGAAATAAATTTTTACAGAGCAACCTAAAAGCATCTTCACACATTTTTCTGAAGTAATAACATCTTGCCTCTTATAAAAGGAATAAAATAGATATTTCTTAACTGTCACTCTTAACTTTAATGTTTTTTATCAGAATGCAAATAACTTTGACTAAGAACTATGTTCGTGTCAAGCAATCCAATGAATTTATTGTCCACTTTGTTTTTTGAAGGTGCAAAATGCATTTATTGTCCACTTCATTTTTTGAAGGTGCAGTCACACTTTTTCCCCTCATTAATTAGACTTCTGAAGAAGGGAAAATCTTATAATATTTAGGGTGAAAGATAGAATGTATACTTCACATAGTATTGAAATAAAAATCACATTTCTCATACATGACTAAAAACTCAAGCTATAGAAATAATCTAGCACCCATAGCATAGCCTGGTATAGCTTACACTCACACTTACACTCTAGTTCTAGTATAGACCTGTACCTAACAGGGTTCAACAGCTCATTCAGGTTTTTCTACCCTTAAAACTACTACAAGTCTTATTTTTGTTATAAAATATGACATTGTTAGTTGACATCAACAAAATTCTTGTGACTTGTGTCAAATGACACAAAACGGCCCTTTTTTTGGGTGTCAAAAATGTGTTATCCAGCATTCAAATATTTTCACCCAAGTATCTGTCCTCAGTATCACACACAGTGATAAAGACATTGGCATACTAAGTTATCCCTATGGAAAGTTTAGACGACTGTAAAACTAGAGGGATCGCAGTCTGTACAAGACCGCCCTCACTTCTGACACCAACCGCAAATTCGGGGTGTTCCCAAAACCACTGTCATTCTTGACAATTTACTGGGAAGAAAAACAGAACTGGCTGAGTGCTTTTGTACTCATGGCAATAGTTTATTCCAGAGAAATGATACTGATGAAAGTCCGTCACAAGAGGAAGTACATAGAGCTGATAAAGTATAATACACAGAGCTTCTGTTGTCCATTCCTCGTGCATGCGTCAGGACCAATACAACTTTCTTGACTTCGATGTGCACAGTACTGCCAATCAGGAAAACCACTCAAGCCTCAATGTCCATAATTTTTATTAGAGCTTCTTTATATATGCATAATTACTCTCATGACTGACCTAAGGAGCCCTAGCTATATCAACCAGCCTTCACCCTAAATAATAGTGTTGATTTTTCTGGCATGGTCAACCCCTACCCTAAATACTATCTGGTGTGGCCAGACTCCCCCCTAAGTCACACTGTCATACTATCTGGCACTACCCAAGGCCCCCAGGAAAACAAAGACACTCCAATTAGGAATGACATTCCTAAAGTCAAATGATCACCTCTCAGTAGCTGAGAATGAATTCCAGATCTCACTTAGGGAAAGGTTAAATTCTATACTACAAAAGCCCCAAAGATCAATTTTTAACCAACAGAGTAATTGCCTTGATTGATGAGCAAATGTTCACAACGGATTAAACTGCACTAATTGAAGTAATGTGCACTTTACTCTGATTGAAAGCTTTATCTGGAGTGATAATTGACACACAAAGGAGGTGGAGAAGTGTCTGGGAATTATGTGCCAATTCCATTCATTCATTCATTCATTCATTTTATATTAACTCAGCAAACACTTAGGGAGCAATTACTACGTGCCAAAGCCTCTGCTTATTATAAATGTCATTGGTCATAGAAAAACACATTGCCATAGACTATTATGATCATTGTTGTATGGTAATACTCACAAAATATCTACTCAAGAAGAGTGATCAGTTCTGCCTGGAGTGGTTGGCTTCACAAAAGGACAAACCTTTGAACTGCCTTTGAGCGGGTCTTGAAAACTGTCAGGCTGTTGATTGGGCTGATCCTGGGTGAAGAGGTCTGCAGGGTTGTCCAGGAGGCTGAACAGCACAGAAAAGGAAAACGACATGACATGTTTCCAGTAACATTTAACAGCATACCATATTTAGACAAGTAAAGAGAAAGAAAACTCAGTCAAAAAAATAGTAGTTTTCAAATAATAAAAGGCAATAATGTGGACAAGGCAGTCAGTCTGTCCTCTGTTGTTACAGAGTTGTTTGTACATAAACTTTGTATGTCAGCAGTTTATTTTTCAAAACCAGCCTCTGAGACTGCAAACCTAAACTCAGAATAGTAGTAAACAAGCCAACAATAGTAATAACCCATTCACTGCACACAACACAGTGATATGTCACTCTGCCTAGAAATGCTTTTGCAGGTATTATACTACGCATTGAACACAGCTTCTACACTGCACATCTGTTGAGCTTGAACTGTTTCCTGTCCCAGCTCTGCTCTCTTATATACTCACCATCATGTCCTAGTAAATGTGTGACCCTTATTTAGTGCAGGCTTGACATTATAGTACATTTCTTATTTCTTCCCTGGGCAAACTCTATTCTGCTGAATACCAAGGCACATAACTCACTCCATCCAATGTTTCAACAGAAAAGATCACCAGAGAAGTGTATAGGCGGTATAGTAAACCCAACTTAGAATTTAATGAAAAATGTAACTTTATTTTGGTCTGAAAGCCTCTCTATGAACGTTATTCGACTGACCCCATGCCTTTTCAACATATTCTTAGATAGTGTACATTCTTGCAGTCATTTTAAGAAACAATATAGTCACCATTCAGTAAATAAATTCTAGTACAAGTCTATATAAAAAATCTAAGTGGACATAATATAAAATAATTATTCTTCTCCCTAGCACAGATCTGTCTGTTAAAGGAAACCTAAGCTTTCTTCTTTCCTTTACTCTCTATCCCTGTCTGCTCTTACTTATTTATTTATATTTATTCATTCATGTTTAGAACCAATGTCTCACTCTGTCACCCAAGGTAGAGTACAGTGACATGATCATGGCTCACTGTAGTCTTGACCTTCTGGGCTCAAGTGATCCTCCTGCCTTAGTCTCCCAGGTAGCTGGGATATAGGCACACAATATCACACCCAGTTAATTCCTAAAATTGTTTCATAGAAATAGAGTCTTGCTATGTTGCCCAGGCTAGTCTCAAACTACTGACCTCCAGTATTCCTCCTTCCTAGGACTCCCAAAGTGTTGGAATTACAAACATGACACTGAATCCAGCTTACTATCTGCTCTTTATGTCTCCTAGAGTTGGGGTCAATGGTGGTGAATGACAGAACATAAGATAATTACTTGAACTAGTTTTATTTTGTATTGGTTATTTTTGAGCAACAAATTACCCCACATTTAGCAGGCTAATACAGCCAGTATTGATTCTCTCATAGCTTCTGGGGTCAGCAAATTGGGCATGGCTTCTCTTGGTCCTCAAGCTCTAGCTGTAACTCAGGGTCTCTCACAAAGCTAAGACAAGGTATTGTCTGGGTTACTGTCATCTTAAGTATAAAATTGACATGGGGAGGACTCACTTCCTTGGTCACTTCATGGCTATTTGCAGGCCTCAAATCCTCACTGGCTGCTGGCCAGACAAATCAGTTTCCTGCCACATGGGCTTCCCATAGGGCACCTCACAACATGGCATCTGGCTTCTCTCACAAGTGAATAGGAGAGCAAAGCCTAAAACAGAAGCATGATTCCTTTTTTTAAAAAACCCAATTTAAGGAGTGACATCCCACCACTCTGCAATATTGTATTATTAGAAGCCAATTACTAGGCCCAGCACAGTCTCAAGGGGAGGGGTAGTATGAGAGCATGAAAGCTAGGAGATGAGGATCATTGAGGAGCATCTCAGGATCTGCCTACCACAATCTCTCTGAACCAGGAAGCTTTTAGAAGATGACTCTCCGCCTAGTTGGGAACCTTTGTGGGCTCTGGGGAATTCTTATTGTTGGAAACGTCTCACCTGTGCTCACCTCAACCAGGCAATGATTCTATATTCCAGATGGTCATTTAGATTTTTCCTTTAGCCTTTGAACCAAGAACTCCTTAAATAGCCTTTTCATGATCTAAAAAAACCTCTCTCCTCCTAGTAGTGTGGAAATAATTTCTCTGCCCCTTATCTCTACGAAGAATAGGCATGCAGATCTATCCCAACACAGCAACTCTCAATTGTACATGCTAATAAGAATGGACATATTCACACAATACCATGTAATTCAGTGTGTGGTTCTCCTACTCCCCTACGTCATTTTCATGCACTTTCTGCTCTTGTTTCTCTTGGTAAAACAAGCCATTATTTCACACAAAATTAACGTAGAAACAAATACTCTAGAAAAACCTAGTCATATTATATACTTGTACGACTAGAAATCTGAATCATTTAAAATATAATCATTGTCTTTGGAGAAACCTATTTTTCTTTATTATTTTTCTAATAATCCAAAAATGATAAGGAAGTTGGCCAATAATGTAATTTAGAAATATGGCAAACATAACTTTTAGGTGCCCTTAGCTATCACCAAAATCATGTATAATTTACTTTCTTTTATTTAATACTAGCAATACTTCTGTCATATTTCTAAATGGTCCTGCACCACTGGGGAATTTCCACATTCCATTGGGCTCCAAATATTTCGTAGTGGTGTTACATTTTAACGCTTCATAGAATGGCCATAACGTTTTACTAAGTAATTCTGGGAACTTCATATTCTGTAAAAAGAATTAAACTATTTCTCCTTTCTTTTACCTGAACACTTGATAACATAGAATAAACATTGCCAATCCAATTAATAAAAGATGAATAGGCAAAGAATTTACAGTAGGAATGGTATAAAGCACTATATCTACAGATTGTTGGCCCTAAGACATGCAGCATTTCTAATTACTACATAAGTCTTGAGCATTTCTTAGTTTTTCAGCACAGTTGATAAGGAGAATATAGACACTCATGTAAAATTATGTTTTCATTTTTATTTGAAGATCAGCACATATTTGAGCATTTACAAAACACCAGATTTCTCTGCAAAGTAATGTCCCCATTTATATAAGGAGAAAATAAGATTTGATGGCCTCTCAAGTTTCTAACCTCCAGAATTCCATAATCGTATTAAAAATGCTGGGATAGTCACTTATTGGAGAAGAAGAAAGAACAAAACCCTCTGTAAATGTTATACAGGCATTAAAGAAAAGATAACAATAAAAGCAGTAACTAATAATTATAAGTCATTTTGATACAAATAATTTGAGAGTTGAAAGGTATTTATGGCCCAAGTTTGATGATAGAAATTTTGGAAGCTAAGTTTGGTTTGAAATTCAGTAAGATTCAAGTAATCAGAAGTATATCTTAGGGAATATGGTTTTCCTGGTTTCCTCCACTTCACCACTATAATATAAAAGATACGTGCTTATTATCACTAAGAATAATTAGACCAAAGCTCATCAGAATGGATATAGTTTTAATTCTATCCTGGCTAACTGCAATAACTTAAGCTTTTTGTGTATCTTCCTTTGTTCAATGAGTCACTTTTTGTATTTTAATAACAAAAATTCAGAAGTGTCATATTGACAATGAGTACCTTTGAAAGGTAAATGTGATTATGTACATAATTGTTATAATTACTAAGTTTAATAGTTTGTCTTCTTTTTAAAAGTTTCTGTACAGTATCTGTTATGAAATATTAAGTAATTTTTGAAGTTGCTATAGTTACAAGGAGTTGCATGTATCTTTGTGTATTTCCTACTTTTACGTGTATCTTTCTGGTTAAGTTTATGGGGTTTCTAGTAGGTATTGATTGTCTGTGGATCAGAAACATAAGATATAATATGAAAAATCTGAAACTGTGAAAATAGGGATGAGGGAAGTGTAGGAACTGTAAAATTAAAAACAAAAATCAGACTTTACACAATAGGACTGAAAAGTTTGAGATAATAGATAATTTTTAGTATTTAAATGAATGAATGAGATATTTTTAGTGAAGTGACTTAGTTTGATATCTTGATGAATTAAGGTAGCTAAAGTTAGCAATCTGATTTTGTTAGCATACTAAGAGTATACCATCTAGTGGGAGAATCAAGTTAACCAAGCTGTCAAAAGAGTGATGTATAAATCAAAAAGGGTAAAAATATTGTTTTGGGTCGCTAATAGAACACGCTTTGTGTTGTTGTTTTCCCTTGCAGTTCTTTCTTAACCACATTTTGCAGAATGACATACTTCTCACACTTCTGACTGACATATTCCTTCTTTGCACATGCTAATATAATCAATTAGGTTGGTTTCCAATATCACTAGTGTAGAAGCCCTTCTATCTCTAGAAGCTAATTTTGCAGATTTCCAACTTAATCCATTGATTAACTGTTGATTTTTAGTTTAACTCATATAAGGGAAACTTTACTTTTAATTCTTAGGCTGAGGCTTCTAGATGGTGGCCAACGCAGAAACAACAAAAACTAACTCATGTTTTAGACGATGACTACATTAACATATTTTTCATGAAAAACCTGCTATTGTTCTCAGACTCATGAAAAATATTCTATTTTACATAATTAATAATGAAATATCTGAGTTGATTTTTCTAACATCAAATGTTTTGATGTTTGAAGAATTGTGGTGAGCAGAGCCTTAACTACTGTATCAAATTGTGGAATGGAAAGTTTTAATCTAAAGAAAAGCTACCTATGTGTTGTTTTCATAAATTAAATATATTGATATGTGTAACTCTACCACACAATTCCAAAATTATTTTTTGTATTTAAATTATAAGTAGCATAAAAAATAGATATGTTCTAAGGGGAAGTTAATAGATGTTGGAAATTTTACTCTACCAAATTTGATAATTCTTATGGCTTCAATTGCAACCTAAAAAAGGAGAGTACAATTTCTTCCAGAAAAATATATCCAATAGATAAGGGAAAGTTTAATTAGATGGTATGGACAATAATACCATATATTCAAGAATATATACTCAAGGTTATTTGGTTGTATTAAAAACATACAAAAGATAATTAAAAGGCAAATTAGAGCTCTCTATTTCTTTAGAGATGAGAAAAATAAATGGAATTATTTATGCTCATAACTCTTTCTTATTTTTACCTAAATATTTTCCATACCTTGTCTCCCTTTGGACAGATGTGATGACTATACAAAATTTTAGCATATATGGAAATAAATATTATCAGTTTTTTAGGGACAATGTGATGTCTGTTTGACTATCAAGTTGTTTTCAATGTCTCATATAATTTTGTTATGAGGAAAAGGGCTGTGTGTGTGTGTGTGTGTGTGTGTGTGTGTGTGTCACTTTCCTGACAACTGTTTTAACACATCAAGGTCTGTGTGAGCAACTAACATTTTCCCATGAAAGAGATTATGGCATAACTTCACGTTGCTAGACATTAGGCCAAGTAGCCAGTCTTGGAGAAAGAGCAGGTAGACAAAAAAAGAGAACATTCTTACTGTTGCAATAACACAGTCATGGAATTATGAAAGCCTGTTTTTTAGCTGCAGAGTAGGAGGAAAGGACATATTTTGGAGGACTGAAAAAGGAAACACTGATTCTGAATGTCTGATTGCAGAAAATAATAAATATCCATGTAAATAGACAAATTCTTTCTCTTTGCAAGGCAAGATGTCAGGGTCTGTTAATGAACAAGGTAGCTAAAGTAGTAGATTCAAATATAATGAATAAATTTCTTTTACACCAATTTACTGACAGAGAGTTAAGGCTTTAGCGATTACATGTTTGTTGGTGACATTTAAGAGCATTTAAAAATCAAACTGAAGTTTATGAAGTCAAGAATTAAGTGATTTTTAAAAATAGGTACAGTTAACATGCAGATTAAAAGAAACAGTTCCTGATCTCGATAAGCTTATAGTTCATAAGAGAGGAAGACAGACCTACAGATGGTGCAATACATCACAAAACATTACCTACAGTAAAAAAGTTAGGAGAGAGTAGACAACATAGTATGTAAGTCAGTCTGAGATGGTGGCAGGCTTCACAGACTATGCTCAAATCTTTGCTAAAAGGTTCATAGAACACATAGGCTTGTGTAAAAGAGCATGGTGTATTTTCTTGGAGGTAAAGTTTAAAATGAGTAGTGATGTGATCAAAGGCGAGTAATGTAAGTGGAATTGATTATCATAGGTATGTGAGAGACAGAAAAGACTAATGTCTCTACCTTAAGTAATTGATAGTTATAAAAAAGGGAAACCTTATATAAAAATAAAGTGACAATATAAGAGAGTAGTCTTCTTAATTTCCAAGCTTATTTAGATAACTTCAGAAACCAGTAGGTATTTCTCTTTCTTAACAAACCACAGTCCTTAGAATCTGCTTCCCAAAATGTTTTTTTTTTTGTTTTAACATGGAAAAGGCTTTGTAGAGTTTATATAAAGTGTTTGAACTTACACTTTCAGTTCATCGCTCATTAGGTATTGCGCAATCTTCAAGAACAGAAACTTAGAAATGTTGGTATATCTTTGGAAGATATTATGAGATTTGTATGTTATAGTTGAAAAGAATGGACTATAGATTATGTAAAATACTTTTAGGCAAGAAGCCATTATTTTATTTATCTATCTATTTATTTGTTTATTTACTTATTTTAAAGATGTAGGACACAATTCAGGCTTAGGTATTCAAGTGTTCTTTGTACAGATAAAGTTTGGGCCTCCCTTTTGTCCCCACTTTGACTAATTTGAGATCAGGTACTCTTATTAATGTTATGCCTCCCCACCACCAACTCTGGCAATATCCCAATACTGCCAATTCCTTTCTTATAGTATTATGGTAAATGTTCAGGGTCTGCTTATGAGTGAGAACATGTGGTACTCTGTTCTTTGTTTCTATCATAGATCACTGAATGTTATAGACTCTAAACCCATCCAAGTTACTGCAAAGTCCCTATGTTTGTCCTTCTTTATGGCTGCATAATATTCCATCGTGCATATGTACCACATTTCATTTATCCAGTCCAGTTTTGATGGGCAGCATGATTGGTTCCATGTTTTTGCTATTGTGAATAGTGCTACAATAAACATGTGTGTGGCATCTTTTTTGTAGAATGCCTTGAGTTCCTTTGGGTATATTCCCAGAAGGGAGATTGCTGGGTCATATGGACAGTCAGTTTCCAGTTCTTTTAGAAATCACCACACTTACCCCACATCTTTATTAAAAAAAAAAAAAGAAAAAGAAAAAGAAATCACCACACTGTTTTCCATAGAGGTCGAACTAATTTGCATTCCCACCAGAAGTGTAGAAACATTCCCTTTTCTCTGCATCCTCACCAGCATCTGTTGTTTTTGTTTTATTAATAATGGCCATTCTTACTGGGGCTAGATGTTACTCAATGTGGTTTTGATTTGTATTTCATTGATGATTAGTGAGGCTGAGCACTTTTTCATGTGTCTGTTGGCTGCCATGTATCTTCTTTTGAAAAGTGTCTATTCATGTCTTTTGCCTACTTTCTAACAGGGTTGCTTGCTTTTTTCTTTCTGCACGTTTGAGTTACCTGTAGATATTGGATGTTACACCTTTGTCAGATATACAGTTGGCAAATATTTTTTCCCATTCTGTGGGCTGTCTCCCTGCTCTCCTGATGGTTTCTTTTGTTTTCAGTTTGATGAAGTCCTGATATGGCAGAAAGGGGGGTTGGTAGCAGTTAAAGGTATTTCCTTTTGAAAGTCAAGCTGCAGGCTTTAATGACCTGCCAGGTGCCAGGACGGTTTTGTTTGAAAAGGCCAAATGGCTAGAGACTGATGGCACTCATGGAAATGTAAAAAGAGTAACTAATTCACAGACTTATCCAAATCCCCTCTTCTGAAGTTGATGGTTTACAACCCTGCAGTTCCTGGAGACCATTTGTTCTTTTAAAAATCTGATTTTGCTGGGTACAACCTTGTAAGATTCCAAAGAAAATGTGTAATCGCTCAACTCGACCCCCTCCCTTACCTAAACAAGGGTATAAGACCCCTCTTCTTCTGTTCTGCAGGGCTCAACCTGGAAGCTTTAGCCCCTCCAGCCTGCCGGGCTGGTGTAATAAAGTGCCACTTCTTAGAATAGTCTCAGTGTCACAATCTCTCTGTCTTCCCGCTACAGTCCCACTTGTCTGTCTTGTCTCTTATGGCATGGACATCTGGGGTTTTGATCAGAAATTGGTTGCTTACTCCGATTCCCAAAAGGGCGCCTCTTGAGTTTTCTAAGAGTTTTATCATTTGAGGTTTTACGTTTAGGTCTTTGATCCATTTAGAGTTTATTTTTGTGTACAGTAATAAGTAGGGGTACTGTTTCAATCTTCTGCTTGTGGTCAGCCAGCTTTCCCAGCACCAGGTAATTCTATTTTTAAGGTTTTGAGAAGCTATCACACTGTCTTCCATGGCAGTAGCACAGTTTTACATTCCTACCAGCAATGCATGAGGGTTCTAATTTTTCCACATCTTCCCTAGCACTTGCTATTTTCTCTTTTTTCATTTTTATTTTTTTGATACTAGTCATATGAGTCGTGTGAAGTTGTATCTCATTGTGGTTTTGATTTGAATTTCCCTAATGATCCACGATATTGAGCATATTTTCGTGTACCTATTGGCCATTTGTATATCTTCTTTGAAGAAAATGTCTAAGTCCTTTGCTCATTTTTGAATTGGGCTGTTTATTTTGTTGTTGTAAGAGTTCTTTATACTTTACCAAAGGCTTATTTTTATAGCCCAATAATTCTTTACCGCACTAGGCACTAACTAAATAAATGCTACAATTATTTATGCCCATGGGCACTATAGAGTAAAGCATGTCACCTTGTGTTGGTTCAACCAACATTTCTAGGCTCGTTAATTTGAATTCATTTTTTAAAATAACAAAAGATTTATTTTGCTCTTTATAACAGAAGGTTAAAAAAAACTTCAGTCAAATCTCTGGTTTTCATGTTTCCAGGGCCAAGTATTAACCTGCTGTGAACTGCTAAAGCTAAGTAAGAAATCCCTGGATACACAGAGGTTACTTTTCAAAGGCTGGAGCTCTCTTGAGGGCAGAATAATTGTGTCAGAAATGGCAACATTGCATCGTACAGTTGATAAATCCAGTAAATATTTGCTAAAACCCAGGAAAAACCCACAGCAAGAAGGACAAATGACATTTATCAAAATGGCAGCTGTTTATGCAAGAGTCAAGCAGCATTAGGGAAGGGATGGATATTTTGGATATGCTCTTGGGGCAATGGCTGGCAAGGGAAGCCAGAGAGTGCAGATGGGAACTGGGAAGCTTAGACCACCCTGAAACCCATGGGAAAAGCCAGCTCTGAGGCACTGAGGGCCCTAAACTGCCACAGGTGTGGTCTCCACATTCCAAAGAATGGAAGTATGGAGCAGATGCACATTGATCGCTTTGTTTCAGCACATCTAGAACCAGACCTTTTTCTGCCTGCTGTAACAAAAGTTAACGTGGACACTTTCCTGTGAGATTCTCTCCGGCTGTGGTCAGCTGTCAAAGCCGTTCTCTCTTCTGCCACCCTGGGGCTCCACACCCCAGGGTCCTCCTGCCTCAGCAGAGCCACTGCCTCCCTTCTCCCTCTCCACATGGGTGCTTATGTTTGGGGTGAATCACTTGGTTTGTCTGATTCTTATTTTTAGATCTTTTTTCAAGTCTTTGAGGCCTCCATAGTTCTTAAAGCCACCCCCAGGAGCCAGGCAGAAGAGAAGGAGACTCAGACTGGGATGCAGAAACAGTCCACTGAGACTAAGTTGCCTTTGGAAGGGCTTGAAAGGATCATTTATAAATGGGAGGATTCTATGACGACTTCTCTCAGCCACAGGAATGGCTTGGGGCTCACTCTTTGCTTCTTTCATCCAGAGAAAACCAAACAGAAACCATTGCAGGCTTCCCTAAGGGCCCTCAGAGGCCTTGCCAAGTCTTCCCTCATCTCTTCCTGATGGAAATGGTGGTCCAAGGCAGGCCTCAGTCTGCCTCTGTCCCTATTAGAAACTTGGCTCTCTAAGACCAAAATTTGCATTGTTTTTCTTTTTTTTTTTTGAGTTGGAGTCTCACTCTGTCACCCAGACTGGAGTGCGGTGGCCGCAGCCTTGACCTGCTGGACTCCGGCGATCCTTCCGCCTCAGTCTTCCAAGTAGCTGGAACTACAGGCGCGCGCTACCACGCCCGGCTAATTTTTGATTTATTGTAGAGATGAGGTCTCACCAAGTTACCCAGGCGGGTCTCGAACCCGCGGGCTCAGGCAATTCACTCACCTCGGCCTCCCAAAGTGCTGGGATTACAGGCTGAGCCACCGAGTCTGGCCACATTGTTTTTCTAAAAAGGGCTGCTGGATGCCACACAATAGAAATAACATTTATTATCAGTTTAATGATCTATAGTGTTTTTACCTGAATATTGCCCTGGGATGACATAGAGAGGTTTATGTATATTCAGACAAAAACCACAAGTGAGTATTGTGCCAAGTCTTTTCCTCTAGAATCTTCCTCCCAATTCTAAGGGAAAGTGAACTTAGGGGTGAAGACACTAAAGCAGGAAAATAAAGGTGCCCAAAGAGGAAACCCCATAGGGCTCACAGGGAGGCCCAAGTCTTTTTGTGCTTCCGGCCAAGGTCAGCATGGAGGGCAGTCATGGCCCTTCGCAACTCGAAGGGGCTCCTGGGGGAGGACCAGGGGCCTGCACCTGTGCCCCTGAACCTGCAGACCAAGATGGTCTCCCCCAAGATCCACACAGGGTGATAGATGTTGCCTGAAGCTGCTGGTCCACACCTCCCTACAGACACAGAGGCCCACTAAGCCTGGTCCTTCAATGCACAATGCATCCATTAAAGGAAGACTTGTTGGTGTCCCACAGGGTACCAGGCAGGCACCCGGTGAAATGTGTGGATGAGTAAGCAGACCTGTCTGCTGGGGAACCGGGAAGCTCCATTGGGCTATCTGGCTTCAGGCGGCTTGGACATTCTGGGATTTTTTTCCTCTTCAAATTGTTTTTATTTATTTTATTTTAATTTTTTATTTTAAAGATGTGGGTGGCCGGGCTCCATGGCTCAGCTTGTAATTCCAGCACTTTGGGAGGCCGAGGCAAGAGGACTGCCTGAGACCACAGGTTCCAGACCAGCCTGGGCAACTTGGTGAGACCTCGTCTCTACAATAAATCAAAAATTAGCTGGATGTGGTAGCACGTGCCTGTAGTTCCGGCTACTTGGAAGGCTGAGGCGGAAGGATTGCTGGAGCCAAGCAGGTCAACTCTGGGGTGGCCATGAGCGTGCCACTGCACTCCAGCCTGGGTGACAGAGTGAGACTTCGACTCAAGAAACAAACAAACAAAAAACAAACTGGAGGCAGGACAGGCACAGTGACTCAAGCCTGTAATCCCAGCACTTTGGGAGGCTGAGGCAAAGAGAATTGCCTGAGCCCGCCGGTTCGAGACCAGCCGGGGCAACTTGGCGAGACCTCATCTCTACAATAAAAGTCAAAAAGTAGCTGGGTGTGGTAGCACTTGGAAGGCTACTTGGAAGGCTGAGGCAGAAGGATCGCCAGATCCCAGCAGGTCGACGCTGGGGTGGCCATGAGTGTACCACTGCACTCCAGCCTGGGTGACAGAGTAAGACTCCAACTCAAAAAAAAAAGAGAAAAGATATGGGGTACATTTCAGTGTAAGGTATACAGATGTTCATTATGCAGGTACCCTTGTTGATGACGTCTGCTCCCAGCCCTGACAGTTTGCCACCACTGCCAATCCCTTTCTTATAGTATTATGATAATTGTTCAAGTTTCACTTATGAGTGAGAACATGTGGTACTCAGTTCTCTGTTTCTGTGATAGATCACCGAGTATTACAGACTCTAAATCCATCCAAGTTGTTGCGAAGTTCATATGTTTGTCCTTCATTATGGCTGCATAATATTCCTTTGTGTATATGTGCCACATTTTTTTAGCCAGTCCAGTTTTGATGGGCAGCACGGTTGGTTCCATGTCCAATTGGAAATGAACCCCATTTCCCACAAGGTGGCCAGGATTTATCCTAGGTAACACCCTGAATTGCTGCGTCAGATTTCAGATTGCAGTGTCAAATCCTCCATGTGGCCCGTGTCTATGCATCCCTCGAGCCAATCCTGATCTTCCTGGGCCTGTGCGCGGGGCAGATGCAGCGAGAATGTTGAGTGCTAGGGAGAAGCCAGTCTCGGGTGCAGGGCTCCGAGGCTCTCCTTGGAGTCCCAGGATGTTTCCTAGAGGCCTCCCATGAGGGGTCGCCATGTGAGGGGTGGGGATATGGAGGTCCTCAGGCAGAGGGGAACATGAGCTGCATATAGCAGAGGGAAGGAACAGTGAGGCGTCTGTGATGGGAGGTCTGCCAGGATGGAGGAAGGTGGGCAGGGCCAGATTAGGGCCAAGGGCCAGGTTGAGGCATGAGGCATTATCTGTGGAGACTGGATGCTACTGAGATACTTGATAAGCTCTGTGGACAGCTGAGCCTTTTCAGAACATCTGCGGGAGGTGGAGGGAAGGGGGCCACAAGGAGATGCTGGTCGTTCTTGTCGAGGCGAGTTATTTTTCTTTTGGGAAACCTTTAGGTTGAGCAGCACCTGCCTCCCCCATCCACATCCTTCCCACCCTGATGGTCACTGACCAATATTTATGGGTTCTGACCAGTCAGCCCAGGCAGCTGCATACAGGATGGGGCTCTAGGCCTCTGGGCCTCTCTGGTGTTCAGATACTGG
This sequence comes from Tarsius wallacei, assembly GCA_963574415.1. Taxonomy (NCBI): domain Eukaryota; kingdom Metazoa; phylum Chordata; class Mammalia; order Primates; family Tarsiidae; genus Tarsius; species Tarsius wallacei. The sequence goes on from CAUYQG010140878.1 coordinate 41,991, forward strand.
GGCCCAGCATCTGGAGAAGTCATCTGGGGACTTGGGGGTTCAGGAAAGAGGCTGTTTCAAACATTTCGGCGGCCAGTGTGGCCTCCGGGTGTGAATCTGAATATCAGCCTTGATGGACTGTCACCAAGAACACCCCTCGCTTCCCCCACCTCCTCCAAACCTGAAGGGAATAGCTCTCAGGTTTGCACAGGGTGAGTTGGCTGCTCAAGTGAGTCCAGGAGTAAACACTCTTGATTGATTGGCTGACTCATGCGTTTCTGCAAGCAAGGTCTCTGAAAAAATTGGCAGATCTAAAGCTGAATACAGAACATTCACCAAAACACTTTTCAAAACCATCGACTCTAGAATTCATGGAGAAATTAAAAAAGAGTTCTGGCCACAGGATATCTATTTTGGAAGTGAGTTGTGAACTTTGGTCTAACTTACTGATTTTTCCAGTGAGAAAATGGGAGCCAGATTTGCTGCTAACCCTAAGTCACGTCCATCCCTCCAGGGCCAGGCTGGCCCACCAGCTCTCCAGCTGACCGAAATGTAGGCTAACTCCTGATTCCAAAGTTCCACGCCAAGGCATTGATAACTGTCTTGCTTATACTAATGAAGGTTTAGAAAGTCCCTAAGTGTCTCCACTGGGGGACACTTATAAACTGGAGTCATATCAACTCCAGTGTGAGCCTCTGTGGTGTAAGGCAGGCTCTGAGGTCAGTGTCATCTCTTCGAGGTTGAGGGAACTTTTTATGTTCCGTTTGTTGATAGGTACATCCAAAGTGCCTAACACAGAATCTGGCATATAAGAGAAGATCAACAGACGTTCATTTCAGATAATGTGGGGAGAAGACTCTGGGTGGAGAATCTTTCCAGAACCCAAAGCTTGAAGTGGAAAAACTCACAGGAGTGGAGACGGTGTGGGTCTAAGCACCTTCCATCATCCCTCCCCTCAGTCACCATGCTCCCTACCCTGGCTGGACAGCCTCACTCCTGCACTCTCTCCACTGCCTTCCCACCCCTTAAAGGGTTGAGGAGGGTGGAGGAGGTGGAGGGAAGGTCCTCGGAGCTGACCTGTGAGAATAGGTTTTGGTCTTGAATGGAAAGCTGGGCACCTCACTCAGGCAGTACTTGTCCCTAATCCCAGATCAGCCAAGGTCATAGGGCGGACTTTTGCCTTCTTCAGCACAGATTGTGGTACGAGTCCTTAGTTTTGGGGCCAGTCAGCTGCAGGGTCAGATTTCAGGATCTTTCTAGGGGAGGAGGAGATGATGCCATTGGGGGTTGCTGAAGAATCCACGACACCATTAGCAATGTCTTCTCTGCTCCCTCTGGGTGAGCCTGGGGCTCACTGGTCAGGAATGACCCATGGCAGATCCCCAGCCACACCTGCTCCAGACTGCCCAGAGCCTTTCCCGATACAGTTTCCTCTGCAAAATAGCTCTTGATGGCAATTTTAGTTTGCTATAATCAAGATGATGATATTGGCAATGATTTGTCTTGGACCTCAGAAATACCGTGGGCAGCACATACTAGAAGATGGATTTGTTCAGGAGCCTGTGAGGGGTCAGGGCCTCATTGGCAGCTGCTCCCGGGGTCTACAAGCCAGGACACATCTCTTGCCCGACACAAAAATATTATTGGTTTCCCTGCAAGCCAGCATCACTTCCAGAACAGTCCTTTCCCATCCCGTTTATCTAGGCAGGGCACGCATTGTACTTTCTTCTAAAATGAGGGCTGGATTTTAATTACTCAGGGACTACGTCCACACGAATACCCAGGCACCAAAATCTTAATGTTCTTCTCTAATTAAAGTTAATGTACCAGTTTAGTTATGTGTTCATAATGAAAGTGCAATTAATTAGAAAAGCTCTTGCAGTCTCTGGGGAACCTCTCCTCAAATTGCTCACTGTGTGCACTCAAGATGCAAAACAGGTAATTCAGAGTGCAAGACTCTGCTCAACATTTTCCTATTTGCCAGTCAACTGCTCCAGTGGCTTCAGAAATGGCATCTTGCTACTTATTTAACAAATATTTATTGAGTTTAATGGCATCATTTCACAAGAAGAAATATAATTATATTTGAGTGATGGTCTTCGTTAAGTAGTTTAACTAGGCTTAAACTAAGTTGGTGACAGTTCAAAATTGTTTAACTGCTGGTAATAAGAGATTATGTGGATTGTGATTAGGGAAAGATATTTTGCCTTTGGTATAAAAAGCAGCTTAGAAATATACATGAACGACCACCCATTCATCAGCCATCTATCCATCATCCATCCATCATCCATCCATCCATCATCTATCCATCCACCATCCATCCATCCACCTATCCATCCATCCATCCATCCACCTATCCATCCATCCATCCACCTATCCATTCATCCATCCATCCACCTATCCATCCATCCATCCATCCATCCACCTATCCATCCATCCATTCATCCATCCATCCACCTATCCATCTATCCATCCATCCACCTATCCATCTATCCATCCATCCATCCACCTATCCATCCATCCATCCATCCATACACCTATCCATCCATCCATCCACCCATCCATTCATCACCCATCTACTCATTCATCCATCATCCATCCACCCACCCACTCACTCATCCATCCATCCATTCAACCATCCAACCATCAATTCATCCATCATCCATCAATCATCCATCCATCCACTCATCATCTATCCACCCATCTATTTATCCATCATCCATCCATCTGTTTATCCAACAAATACTTATGTATATTTCTAAGTTCCCTAAGAGAATGAAACCCCGCCATCATGAAACTTCTAGTGGTTGGAGTTAGACAAGAGTCATGATAAGTAAATGAAGTATAGAACATGTCAGATGGTGACTGTAATGGAAAGGGGTGGGTGGTGGGATGGAGAAATTTAAATAGGATGGCTGGAGTCAGAGAAGACTACCTGAGAAGACATCTGAACTAAGAGCCATGGGCAGTGGGGGTCTTCTCAGACAACTGACTCCCTGGAAAAAACAGGTTAGAACTATCTAAGGGGTAGCAGGAGCTGGGAACTCAGCAAAATCTCCCCTCCTCAGAATTTGATGTTAGGTCACATGGAGCAGGAAATGGTCAGGCTGTCTCCAAATCTAAGGGATAGTCAGGTGGGCTCCACTGCTCTCCACTGCCTCCTAGCCGTGACTCAGGCACATCAGACTCATCCCCAGAAATGTGCCCCCAAGTGTGGAGTGAGGATTAGATCGACCCGCTCTGTAGACCACAGGGCACATCCCAGCTCAGCTTAGTGGTGACGAGGAGGTTTGGGACTGAAGAGTAAAGGAGCTCATGAGATGGGAAATGGGCCAGGACATTCCCACTGGACAGGGTGAGCACAGAAACATTAATACATACAGAATTATTTGAGGAAAGAATTGGTAGGTGGGTGCAACAGAGTTCACATAGAAAAATGGGAAATAGGCCGGGCTCGGTGGCTCAGCCTGTAATCCCAGCACTTTGGGAGGCCGAGGCGGGTGGATTGCCTGAGCCTGTGGGTTTGAGACCCACCCGGGAAACTTGGCGTGACCCGTCTCTACAATAAACAAAAAATTAGCTGGGTGTGGTAGCACGCCTGTAGTTCCGGCTTCTTGGAAGGATCGCCGGAGCCTAGCAGGTCGACGCTGGGGTGGCGGTGAGCGTGCCACTGCACTCCAGCCTGGGCGACAAAATGAGACTCCTACTCAAAAAAAAAAAAGAAAAAGAAAAAAAAATAGTGGGAAATAAGAGTAAGGTAACTGAAGGCATCAACTATGGGACCTTCGAGGCCTTCATAAAGGACTTGGAGTTCCTCTGTCAGCAAAGGAAAGCCAAGTAGGATGGCTGGAAAGACCTGTTGCTCTTAGCAAGTAGAGAGAGGCTTTGTCTTGCCCATGGCTGGTAAGATAAACTGTTAGAATCTCTTTTGAAAGAATACGGCAACATCAACCAAGACAAAGAATACATACATTTTCGACCTGTCAGCCCCACTCCTGGGAATTTGTGCCATGGGTACAGGAAGCACCATGCACACGGATATATGTATAAGGATGCACACTGCAGCACCATTCAAAGTAGCCAATGTCTAGAAACAAAGTGAGTGCCTCGCAATTGGGAGACAGTCAAGTGAATGGTGGTGTATTCACACTGCAGAGTTTCAAAAATGAATTTGATCTATACCATTAATTTACAGGGATTTCCATGAGGTATTGTTAAATAAGAGAAATAAGATGCAAGGAAGCATTTACGATGTGATACTATTTTTGTAAAGCAAAGAAAAAAAGAGAAAGAGACATCATACCCCCAATACATACAGAGGGTGCCAAAAAACGCATACACATTCTGAGAAAGGAAAACTGTATTGAAATTGTAATAATATATACCATAACAAAAGATGAATACAAAAGATGAATTACAAGAGGTGCTCAAAGTGGTTCGCATCAGTGTCCAGATGCTTCTGATTATGATAAACTAAAAGTAATACACAGATAACTCACTTAACACGTACATACTTTTTTTGGCTCTCCAAGTATATTTAATTTTATATGTGTCTACGTATATCTATATAGATATGGATTTGCATATGAGTCTGTGAGTGTGGATACCATATGTAAAGGTACACAGGTGGTTGCCAGCACTTGCAGCTTGCAGACAGGGAATGAAGTAAAGTTGAGTAAAGAAGAAAAAGAAAAACAAAGACGCCGCTATAAAAACCCACAGTGCGTCAAGAGGATGAAAAGACAAGACATAGACAGGGAGGAAATATTTGCAGAGCACATATCTGATGAAGTATGGTGTTCCAAAACATACAAAAAACACTTCAAACTCACCAGTAAGAAAGCAAACAGCCTGATTAGAAATGGGCCAAAGACCTTAACGAACATCTCACCCAAGAAGATGTACAGACTGCAGATAAGCATATGAAAAGATGCCCCACGTCATATGTTCGGGGAAACACACATTAAAGCAGCAATGAACTACCACTACACACCTATGAAAATGGCCAAACTCTGAAACACTGACAACATGAAATGCTGGTGAGAATGTGGAGCCATGGGAACTCTCACTCATTGCTGGTGGAAATGCAAAACAGTACAGCCCTTTAGAAGACAGTTGGGTGGTTTTTACAAAACTAAACATAAGCCGGGCTTGGTGGCTCAGCCTGTAATCCCGCGCCTTGGGAGGCTGAGGTGAGTAGATTGCCTGAGCCCGCGGGTTCGAGACCTGCCTGGGCAGGCGAAACCTCATCTCTACAATAAATCAAAAAATCAGCCGGGCGTGGTAGCGCGCGCCTGTAGTTCCAGCTACTTGGAAGGCTGAGGTGGAAGGATCGCCGGAGCCTAGCAAGTCGAGGCTGCGGTGGCCGGAAGCGGCCACTGCACTCCAGCCTGGGGCGACGGAGTGAGACACCAACTCAAAAAAAAAAACCAAAAAAACCAAAAACTAAACATACTCTTACCATACTATTCCGCAATCATGTTCCTTGGTTTTCACCCAAAAGAGTTGAAATGTTTGTTTTTCGTTGTTGTTCATTTGTTTTCCTTTTGCTTTTTAAAAAGGCATTTAAAAAATAGAGAGTTGTGGGGTACAAATGGGGATTTACTATATAAGTAGGCTGCATGCAGGTGAAGTTTGGACTTCTTAGCTGGCCACTCCCCTCCGATAGTGGACCAGGTACCCAGCGTGTTGCCACATGTCCCACTCTCTCCCTTCCCTAGCAGTGTCCAGTGTCTGCCAATCCCACCCTTGTGCTCGTGTGACTAGTGATCAGGGCCCGCTTATGAGTGAGAAAATGCAGTGTTCAGTTCTTTGTTTCTCTGATAATTCGCTTAGTATGATGGCCTCCAGCTGTATCTATCTTGCTGCAAAGGCCATGACTTTGTTTTCTTTATGGTTGCATCATATAATATTCCATCATGTATATGTGCCACATTTTCTTTATTCAGTACACTTTCAATGGACACCTGGGTTGGTTCCATGTTTTTGCTATTGTGAAATGTGCTGCAATAAACATGAATGTGCAGGTGTCTTTTTTGTAGAGTGCTTTATGTTCTTCTAGGTATATTCCCAGAAGAGGGACTGCTGGATCATATGGAAGCTCAATTTTTAGTTCTTCACCTCACTGTTTTCCACGAGGGTTGAACTAGCTTACATTCCCACCCACCGAATAAGAGCGTCCCTTTTCTCTGCAGTCATGCCAACACGTGTCATTTTTTGACTCTTTAATGACAGTCATCCTTACCAGTGTTAGGTGGTATCCTGTTGCAGTTTTGATTTGCATTTCTCTGATGATTTATGAGACTGAGCATTTTTTCATGTGTTTGTTGGCTGCTAGTATGTCTTCCAAAGAGTTGAAATCTTATGTGCACATAAAAACCTGCATATGGGCCGGGCTCGGTGGCTCAGCCTGTAATCCCAGCACTTTGGGAGGCCGAGGCGAGAGAATTGCCTGAGCCCGTGGGTTTGAGACCCGCCTGGGCAACTTGGCGAGACCTCATCTCTACAGTCAATCAAAAAAATTAGCTGGGCGTGGTAGCGCGCGCCTGTAGTTCTGGCTACTTGGAAAGCTGAGGTGGAAGGATCGCTGGAGCCCAGCAGGTCAAGGCTGCAGTGGCCAGGAGGGTGCCACTGCACTCCAGTCTGGGCAACGGAGTGAGACTCCAACTCAAAAAAAAAAAAGACGACCAAAAAAACCCCCTGCATATGGACGTTTGCAGCAGCTTTATTCATAATTGACAAAACTTGGAAGCAACTAAGTTGTCTTTTAGGAGGTGAGTGAACAAAGCAGTTGGTAGGATATTATAGATAATATTGTAATAATTCCATATGAATACTAAAGAGAAATGAGCTATCAAGCCATGAAAAGACATGGAGGGAGCTTAGCTACCAATCTGAAAGGCCTCACCCTGTATGATTCCAACTATATGACATTCTGGAAAGGGCAAAACGGTGGAGACAAACAACATAAAGATCAGTGACTGCCAGAGGTTGGGAGGACGGAGGATGAGTAGGCAGACCACAGAGGATTTGGGGGCCAGTGAAACTACTCTGTATGATATTATAGTGTCAGATACATATCACTGTGTGTTTGTCGAAACCCACAGAATGTACATTAGTAGTGAGTCCTAATGTAAACAACGGACTTTGGGCGATAACCGTGTGTTAATGTAGGTTCACGTATTGTAACTAAGAGCCACTCTGGTGGGGAATGTTGAAAATGGGAGAGAATGTGTGTGTGTGTGTTGGGAGGAGTTACAAGGGCTACCCGGGAACTCCCTATACCTTCCGTGCAATTTTGCCCTAAAAATAAAGTTTATTTAAAAAACCCAGCATGCATAACTTGATAGGATTCATATAAAATTATATGTGTGTGCATGTGTATTGGGGGTGTCTGTGGCGTTTCTATTTAAATTTTCAGAAGAAACAGTTGCTCACGCGTCGCCTTAAGCATCACACCCACAGCACCTGCATAGATTCCAAAACCTTCGCGGAGCGTCAAGCTGAGCCTTTGTCACAAGACTTACCTGGGCCTTTGAGTCTCACATTCTGGAATGCCGAGTGACCCAGAAGAGGAAGGTGTGGAGTTCCATCCTGCTGAGAAGCTGTTCTCTTATTAGACGCGAGTCTTCCCCCTTTGGGCCCCCATAGCTAACATGACCGGAGCCTGCAGGAGGACAGCATGCCGGGAGGAATGTAGGGTGTCACTGGCTGTGCTCGGGGTGGGGAAGGGCTCCTCCTTGGCTGCATGTGAGGTGTGGCTGGCTGCGTGGGGCAGCTCTTCCTCAGTGGAGATGATGCTGAGAAGAGTTGCCATGGCCTTCCAAGGACAAGACTGTCCCCTTCATTTCTTGATCGTTCATGAGTGGGGTGATCATAAGGAACCGCTTGTGTAGCCCAGTGTCAATGATATTCATCTTCTATTTTCTGGCCAGGTTGGTGTATTAAGAATTAAAAACAAGACAGTCATGGTAGCTCACTCCTGTAATCCCAGCACTTTGGGAGGCTGAGGTGAGAGCATTGCCTGAGCCCAAGTGTTCGAGACCAGCCTGGGTAACATGGTGAGACCTTGACTCTACAATAAATCAAAAAATTAGCCAGGCATGGTGGCACGTGCCTGTGGGTCCAGCTACTTAGAAGGCTGAAGCAGAAGGGTAGCCTGAACCAGCAGGTCGAGGCTGTGGTGGCCATGAGACTTGACTCAAAAAAAAAAAAAAGAATTGAAAACAAACAAAAGAAGACCTGGTGCATACGTATTGCTGTCCTTTCATTAGAGACGACCACACCCTTGCTGAAATCACCCTGTCCTCCACAATCCTCACTGCTCACCCAGGAGGAATACTTCTTGTCTTCTGGAGAAATGTCTTGAAACTTTCACATATAGAAACCATCTCCACTCAACATTTTTTTATGCCTTTTGGATTTGTTTTAGCCGTACACGTGGCTCAAATGAAACAAGAAGGCTCTGAGGAAGGAGAGTAGAGAGTGACTCACTACCACAAGAGGCAGGGCCTGGTCACACCACGGTGACTCTGTTTACTCTGAAGACTTCCTTCGTCCACATTCCAGACCAACATGCTCCTTAGCTGTTTGTTGCCCTTGACCGCCCTGCCCCATCCTTAAAGCACATCCCATCCTCAGTCTCCAGAAGCATCACTTGCTGAGGGACCATCAGCGCAGCTGCAAGACTTCAGCCCAAGCGCTGGCATCAGAAGCACTCACTTCAGGCTGACTCCTGGTAGAAATGTGATTTCCCCTGTGTTGGACAGAGCCTGTCATGTCCCTTGGGACCCTCACCTCCTGATCTTCTCACCTTTGTCTGATCTTCTCCCCCTCAGTAGGGGTGGGGCCTGTGACTTTGCTTCTAACCAATAGAATATAGAAAAGCCATAACCGTCACCCCATGGTCGTGTTACATCACACTGGGCTCCACCTTGCTGGCAGTCTTGTGCAGTGACTCCCTGCCGCATTGACAGTTCTGGAAAGCAAACACCTGTGAATCCTGTTGCTGAAGGAGATGGATTCTTCAGCCACCGAGTGAGCCTGGGAGCAGGTCCTCCCCTGTCGTGCCTGCAGAGGAGAGAGTAGCCTGGCTGGCACCTCGACGGCCATCTATGAGACTGCATGGAGGGCCTGGTTGAGCCACACCTGACTCCTCACCCACAGCAAATGGGCAGGGATGTGGTGTGTGTTTGGGGCTGCTCTGTCTGTGGTGATTTACTGTGCAGCAGCGGTAGCAATGGATGACCCATCCGCCCTCTGAGTTGTCTTCTAAGCTTGCACCTCACTCCCCACCCTCCCCCCATCGGCTCCCCCACCCCACAAGCTACAGATCTAGAGGCTCCATCACTTGCCGAAAAATTTCACTAATGTTCCACAGGCACCCACACACAACATGCCCAAGGAGAGCCTGTTGCCTTCTCCAGGACTGGATTCTTGCTCCAAGACAGGCGAAGGACTCCCAGCCACCACTTGTCCTAATCCAGAGGGAAGGAGCCATCCTAGGTGACTTGTCACTTTTCACCACGTCGAGACCCTGCTGACTCCACCGCTTCACACTCCCGAATCCACTGTCTCCGCTGACATCTGTCTGGCCCTGCCTCGTGAATCCTGCAGGCCCAGCAGCAGCATTAGACTGTGTTCCTCTCCTTGCTTGAAATTGCCCACGGTTCTCAGCATACAACCCAGACTCCTTGGCATGTCAACTATGTCGCTTCATGAACTGATCCCTGTGCATATTTATAGCTTCGTTTTTCACCATCTGCCACAGGCATCCTGTGAACCATTCAACACACAGCATGTTTTTGGAGCCTCTGTTAGGAACCAGGTGCCCTGCAGCCAGCACTGTGAGCAGGACAACCCCTACCCTGAGAGACATTCTCATCTATGGAGGAGCTCTCTGTGACTCTTAAACTTGTCCGGAAATTCTTGCTGCATGGTCAGCCTGGAGCCTGCTTCTGGGACCTCTCTTTCTTCTCCCTCCAGGGTAGCTCCTGCTGGTCTTTAAGACTCAGTTTCACGCTCCCTCCTCTGGAGTGTGACCAGCAATTCCTGGGGGCTTCTACAGCTTTGTGCACCTCCATCTCCCACAGCACATACGCCCCTGGTATTGGCTTTCTGAGTTTACGTTGACTGGGACCCAGCTTCTCTAGTGAGGGAATTTACCAGTCCTCTGAGATTTAACTGGAAACACTGTCTGATTATGAATCAGAGCAGACATATGCAAAGTGACCTCATAGGCAGAATGTCCCCAGGTGAAGATTTGACTGTACCTTAATTAAAGGTGAGTATGTAACCAAAGAAAGGGCTCATCTATCAGAGAGAAAGAGCAGCAATTAAAGTCAAAGAAAGGAGGGGAGTCCCAGTGCCTTGCACTGTCCACGGAAGAGAAGCCATGCTCACCAGCCTGGACCTGGTCCTCAGATCTAGTCTGTTTCTGGAGAGGGTTAGGCTCTAGAGGCCACGGCAGCCCATGGCACCAGCCGTCAATCGCCTGCCAGCTCTGCTTGGGTTCCTCACTCCCTGGTCCGTGTCCCAATCTGCCTTCCCATAGGTTCACCTACAGGAAGAGAGTACTCTGACTGGGAACACAGGCTCGATCCACGCTTACTGCCAATCAGCCTATCCACAGTCTGCTTTGTGTGCACTGGTCTCTGGTGATTTTGACTTGGGCGCTTCATGCGGAAAACAAAAGCCAGTGGGTGAAGCTTTGGGATACAAGCTCCGAGTAGGAATCCCTAGTTTGGGAGCTGCCCAGTCCACATGAGTTCCAAGTGTATGCAGTCTCTACTCTTTTCAGGGTCTTGTTTTCTGCTCATGGACATGCCCTACGCAGAGAGGGAACCGTTTGGGAAGTGGTGATCTCACTTACACTCCATGTTTTCTTAAGACTCACCCAAATGCTTGACACATTTCCCTTGGCTCTTATTTAGAGCATCTAGCAGCTTCCAGATGATTTGTAATACGTGCAGAATCCCCGCTGCCTTCAGAGTCCATCTGTGGTCCTGTCCTGAGTCATCGGTGTGAGTGCTTCTCATGGGGCCTGTGAGAGCCTCTTTGTATTGAAAAACATTCAGTGCTTCCTTGACCAGCAAGAGGGTATTTGTTTTCCCACATTTTTCTTAAGTTCTTGTAGAAATTTAAGCCTCAAAACTTGGCTCTCTGCTAGTAACGGAAAGAACAAATTCTCTAGGTATTTTAAGGCAGTCAAAATTGCTTGCTTGCTAGTCTGAAAATATGTACATGAAAAGAAAATTCTTTGACCTAGAATCTCAGAGCAATTAAGCTGGTGGACGTTTTGGATAGTCAGTCAAGTATGAAAGGTTGTCTTCTGCGTCCAATGGTTCTTGCTCTCTCTCCTTTGTTTGGAATATTCGTGGTTCATGAGCTACGATGTCTTGAGGTATAGAGGTCTAATGTCTGCCTTTGAAGAGTTTGTACTTTATTTTCATGCATAGTTGGCAGAAAAAAAATGGGGGCTCTCTACACAGTGTTGAGAGCTCAGGCTTCAGAATCACACTTCCCAGACTCACATGCCGCCAAGCTGCTTCCGGCACTGAGCCTGGGCTCCCACCCTCCCAGTGGGCTTGTGAGGAGTGCATGAGATGATGTCTGGTAAATTCTGTTCTATCCAGCTCTCCCTCTCTTATATTTATTATCAGTCACCAAAGCCTTTTGTTGTTCTGATTCAGTCTCGAGGTGGACTTGTTGCCGCAGGAGACCAGCCACTTCATGTTTTCAGATGACATGGGACAGACACATTCCTTTCCCGGGACACAACTCCTGGGAAAATTTCCTGCTAAGCTCACACATTGCACTTCGATTTTCTTTAGTTCTGATTTCTGATTTTTGGAGGTGGTCCTTTCTGATTTTTCCTTCATACAATTTTATATATATTTTACAAATATTTGTTGAGTACTTCCATGCCACTAACACTGTGGATAGACATGGACTCCCAGATATCCAGAGGGTTGAAAGAATAGAGGACACACTTGACGATCATGATGCTATCTGTGGTTTGGCCTTTTAAGAAAGAGCCCCGGAATGGCTAGCTTCTGTGAACATCGAAAAATGCCAGTGTAGACAAGATACTGAGAGTCCAAGTCTCTCAGCAGATAGTGAGTGGAGGTGGGACCAACTGCTTTCTCCTAGACTAGGGTGAAATGTGTGTCCACGTGGGTGCACACCGGAGACAGCCAGAATCTGTGCCTGCTAGAGGCTGTTTTTCTGTACTTTGTCTTTTTCCTGTTATAATGGGTTGAGGCTGCAAAGTGTTGTCAATGTCACCTGCTGATCGATGTAGACAAAGTAACATCACCCCAGGGAAATTTGCAATCCTATGACTACTTCCTTCTTCTTTTTTTTTTTTAAATTTTTTTTTGGTTTTGTTTTTTTGAGTTGGAATCTCACTCCTGGCCACCCCAGGGTTGACCTGCTGGGCTCAGACAATCCTTCCGCCCCAGCCTTCCAAGTAGCCAGAACGACAGGCGTGCGCCACCACAGCCAGCTAATTTTTTTGATTTTGTTGTAGAGACGAGGTCTCACCAAGTTGCCAGGACTGGTCTGGAACCTGCAGGCCCACGCAATCCACTGGTCTCGGCCTCCCAAAGTGCTGGGATTATAGGCTGAGCCACTGAGCCCGGCTGCTTTTTAAATGGTTACAGTGCTGGGTCTGGAATGAGTATGGCAAGGAGTGGCTACAGTGTGTTTTTCTTTCCTTTGAGTGTTATCAGGTAATTTGGTACAGATGGTAGGAGACAAGCTAAGATTACACGTATGTTTCCTTGATTTTGCTCGGAGGAGACACAGACACAGTGATCACTTCTCCAGAGTAAAAACGTGCCTCAGGTCTTCTACTTCCCTTCGTCCAGTAATTCTGACCAACCTGGAAGTGAGCCAGTGAAGCTGGCCATTTGCAACCCTGGCCCACCTGCTCCTGAGCTGTGGAGCGAGTCACCAACACTCTCTGAGGCGTCTCCTAATTTGTAAAATGGGGTTATTGACACATTGCGCTGCTCTGAGAAGTAAATGACTGAATGTCTTCTATCAACCCCTGACAAATTTCAGCCACTCAACAAATACGACAAACTTCTTAGCTCAGATTTTCCAGTTTGCCTCTGAAAGGGATACAGCTTCTTATAGCCAAATAAGATGTGTTTTTGTTCTGTTCAAACACACCTATTTCACCTCTGAAAAAGCATTATTTTTCTATTTTAGAACAGATGTGTTTTTGGCATGAGGAGAATAAGAATTTTTGTGATCTGTTCTGAGAGTGAGCCTGTCTAGTAATGACTGATAAGGCCTTTACTGGAGAAAGAGTTAAATTGTTGATTGGCTGCAACCTTTTTCATTTGGACAAAATATCCATTTTGAAGCTCCACAGATGCCTGTCTCCCCCTCCTCATTTCTACTTGTATTTCCCTGTGGCTATCTTGAACAACCTTCTTAACTTTGTTTGTGGAATATTGTCAGAACTAACTTCTCCAAATAATGCCGTGTTCTTAGCACAAGACTTCGGGGTTTGCTCATTGAAGCGACCATCTACTGGCCGTAGGGTCTTGGTTTTGGTGCCTGTGAGTTCCCCAGGATCATTCATTTTTTCCATCCTGAATCAAGGAGAAAAGACCCTCGACCTCCGGGTCTTCTTTTCTCCCCTGTAAGCGTCTCTTGGCTTTTCCTAGTCAAAGCCGTCCATGCTCCCACCACTGCAACTACTCGTCTTTGAATTCTGACCCTTTCACAGCCTTGGACTTTGAGTGTTCCTCCTCTGTGGCACCGTCATTCTAAATTTCCATTTCAGAAGAATGAGAGGCTACATGACCCAACACTGGTTTTGGGATGATATTTCAGGAGTGTGAACCGAGTACACAAATTGTAAGTGTCAGTAACTCAATGGCATGTGATGATAGCATTTTGGATGATCACGGACGGATACCTACTTTACATGTATAAATGATAACTTAAATATACCCAAATGGTTGAGTCAAACCACGGCCCACAACAATTCTGGACAGATTTCCACCAGAAGCTTCAATGAGAGCTCATTTGACAGATCTCCATTGTTCTAAGAGGACACACCAGTGTCCACTGTCCCAGTGACCAGAAGCATGTGGGGCAGGCTCTGCTGGCCCACGCGGTTCGGTGCTGCTATGCATCACTTTAACTTCTCTTTATTCTCCAGGGTGGCTCACATTTGCCATCTTGTTAAATGTGTTTAAAACTTGTAGTACATGCAGACACACCACGATGGGGTAACTAGATGTCGCTATTGCTTCTGTTTGGCTGAGGGATGGGCTTGGGCTGGGTGTGCTCCTGAAAGTGCCAGCAGGGCCACCAGACGCCTGTCACCACCCCAGCACAGGAGCAGTATCTGTGTGCAAGTCATGCTCACACACTCAGATAGAGCTCCTCTCAAGAGAGCTCACTTCTAGAGACAGGTTTAGTACAGGCCCACCTCAGAGATATTGAAGGTTCAGTTCCACACTGCCACAATAAAGTCACAGAGATTTTTTTTTTTTTGCTTTCCCAGAACATGTAAAAGTTATGTCTGCACTATACTGCAGTCTGTTAAGTACGCAATATCATATGTCTAAAATAACAATGTACATACCTTAAGCAAAAAGTACTTTATTTCTAAAAATGCTAGCAATCACCTGAACCTTCAGTGAGTTGTAAACTTTTTGCTGGTGGAGGGTCTTGTCTTGATGTGGATGGCTGCTGACTGATCAGGGTGGGTTACTGAAGGTGGGGTGGCCGTGACAGTTTCTTTAAATAAGACAACAGTGAAGTTTGCCACATTGATTAACTCTTCCTTTCAGGAGCGATTTCTCTGTTACATGTGATGCTGTTTGATAGCATTTTACCCGCAGTAGAACTTCTTTCAAAATTGGAGTTAATCAGCCTGGTGCGGTGGCTCACACCTGTCATCCCAGCATTTTGGGAGGCAGAGGCGAGAGGAATGCCTGAGCCCAAGGGTTCGAGACCCACCTGGGCAACTTGGCGAGACCTCATCTCTACAATAAATCAAAAAATCAGCTGGGCGTGGTAGCGCGCACCTGTAGTTCCAGCTACTCGGAAGGCTGAGGCGGAAGGATCGCCGGAGCCCAGCAGGTCGAGGCTGCGGTGGCCGGGAGCG
>CAUYQG010140885.1:0-15723 GCA_963574415.1 Tarsius wallacei
TCAAGACCCACCCGGGCAACTTGGGGAGACCTCATCTCCACAATACATCAGAAAAATGAGCCAGGCGTGGTAGTGCGCACCTGTTGTTCCAGCTACTTGGAAGGCTGAGGCAGAAGGATCGCCGGAGCCCAGCAGGTAGACACTGGGGTGGCCGTGAATATGCTACTGCACTTCAGCCTGGAATCCCAGCACTTTGGGAGGCCGAAGCAAGTGGATTGCCTAAACCCACGGGTTCGAGACCCATCCGGGCAACTTGGCAAGACCTCAACCCTACAATAAAT
This sequence comes from Tarsius wallacei, assembly GCA_963574415.1. Taxonomy (NCBI): domain Eukaryota; kingdom Metazoa; phylum Chordata; class Mammalia; order Primates; family Tarsiidae; genus Tarsius; species Tarsius wallacei. Next base: position 282 of record CAUYQG010140885.1, read on the forward strand.
CAAAAATCAGCTGAGTGTGGTAGCGTGTGCCTGTAATTCCAGTTACTTGGAAGGCTGAGGCGGAAGGATCGCCGGAGCCCAGCAGGTTGAGGTTGTGATGGCTGGAAGTGTGCCACTGCACTCCAGTCTGGGTGACAGAGTGAGACTCCAACTCAAAAAAAAAAAAAGAAAAAAACAGAAAGAAAGATGAGGTCTTGCTATGTTGTCCAGGCTAGTATCAAACTCCTAAACTCAAGCAATCCTCCTGCTTGGCATCTCAGTAGCTGGGATTACACATATGTACCACTGCACGTGGCTTGTTTCACATTCTTTTTTTTTTTTTTTTTTTTGAGTTGGAGTCTCACTCTGTTGCCCAGGCTGAAGTGCAGTAGCATATTCACGGCCACCCCAGTGTCTACCTGCTGGGCTCTGGCAAGCCTTCTGCATCAGCTTTCCAAATAGCCATAACTATGGGCGCGCACTACCACACCCAACTAATTTTTTGATTTATTGTAGAGATGAGGTCTTGCCAAATTGCCTGGGCTGGTCTCGAACCTATGAGCTCAGGTAATCCACTCACCTCAGCCTCCCAAAGTGCTGGGATTACAGACTGAGCCACCGAGCCCAGCCTTGTTTCACATTCTTGATGGAATCTTTTGAAGCACAAAAGTTTTTCAGTTTTATGAAGTCCAACTTATGTATTTTTATTTTGTTGATTCTGCTTTTGATGTTATATCTATAGTCTTTGCCTAACACAAGGTCACGAAAAATTTCTTCTAAAAGTTTTATAGTTTTGGCTCTTATACTTAGGCCTAAGGTTCATTTGGGGTTAGTTTTTCTATATGGTGTGAGGAAGGCAACCAACTTCACTCTTTCCATTTGGCTATCTAGTTGTACCAACACCATTTATTGAAAAGGCAATTTTTTGACAGGGCTCAGTGGCTCAGTCTGTGATCCCAGCATTTTGGGAGGCCGAGGTGAGTGGATTGCCTGAGCCTGCGGGTTTGAGACCTACCTGGGCAACTTGGTGAGACCTTGTCTCTACAATAAATCAAAAATTAGCCGGGCGCAGTAGTACACGCCTGTCTGAGGCGGAAGGATCGCTGGAGCTCAGCCGGTCAAAGCTGCGGTGGCCAGGAGCGTGCCACTGCACTCCAGTCTGGACGACAGAATGAGACTCCAACTCAAAAAAATAAAAAAAAGAAAAGAAAAGACCATTTTTTTCCCATTGAATTTTCTTGGCATTCTTGTTGAAAATCAATTGACTTAGATGCAAGGGTTTATTTCTGGACTGTCAATTCTGTTCCATTGGCCTTTATGTCTGCTCTTACACTAGTACCACATTGTCTTGATTACTGTTGCTTTGTGTTAAGTTTTGAAATCGGGAAGCAGGGGTCCTCCAGCTTTGTTCTCCTTTTTCAAGATGATTTTGGATGTTCTGGGTCCCTTAAATTTCCATATAAATTTTTGAATATTCTTGTCAATTTCCCAGAAAAAGACTGATGGGATTTTAACCGTGACTGCTTTGAAATCTGTAGACCACTTTGAGGATTATTACCACCTTAACAATATTAAGTCTTCCAAGCTATGAACACATGGTGTTTTTCTATTTATTAAATTTAGTTCTAAGTATTATACTCTCTTTGATGCTATTGTAAACGGAATTACCTTTTCAAGTTTAGTCTTGGATTGTTGATTGCTAGTGTACAGAACACCTTCCTCATAAGGTCATGAAAAAGGATATAAATACAGATAGAGAAGAACCTTTTGAGGACCTGGTTTTATACTAAGGAGAAGCTTAGTAGATGAGACTAAATGATAAACAATATACACAAGCCATATTTGCAGGAAGTCATCTGTCAGTGATGCAGAGTGGAGAAAAAAGATTGTACATTGTAAGCAGCCCTGCATCTGCTGAGCTCTGCTGGTCTGGAAAAATGAAAGGCTAAAATAACTCAAACTCACAGCCCTGTGTCAAAGTAAGGATCCTGGCTATCCTGGAACATAGCCATGTTCCCCTTCCCGGTGAGCATCTTACAAATGTCTAGTTGAGGAAAAATTCATTTCTTTCACAGATAAGTAACAAAGTAATAACCACAGTATCTACAAAAAGATATTCCATAAAAACAGGAAAATGACAATATTTGACAGATGAGTGAGAAGGGTAGAAAAATACAGTTGTCTCCTCTTACCCACAGGGGATCTGTGCTAAGGCTTCTAGAAACCTTGGATAGTACCAAAATCTACATACACTACGTTTTTTCCTATTCATACACATAAAAAGTTTAACTTACAAATTAGATACAGTAATAGTTAAAAATAACTAGTAATAAAATAGTACAGTTATAACAATGTACTGTAATACATTGAATGAATATTGTCTCTTTCTCTCAAAATATCTTATTATACTGTACTCACTCATTTTCAGACCTCAACTGACTATAGGTAACTGAAACCACAGAAAGTGAAATCTTAGATAAGGGGGAGCTACTGTATCACTGCACAACAGTTGAAAATCATATTCAAATACATCACCATTGATTTATAATTGTAATGAAACAAATGCTTCTATTATGCAAAAATTCTAAGCAGATACCTAAGAGCTCAGGGAAGGTTTGACAAGACAACAAAGGAGATAAGATGTAAGTTGGCAGAGATCTTGAAAAGTGTGGAAAAGAAAAGAAACATTCCAGAAATAAATGGCATGCTGGGAGACGCAAAAGAATGACACTGGAAAACACAAAAAGAGATGAAGTATTTCTTTTTCTTATCACGAATCAAGAGACACCTATTAGAAGTGAACAGTTTAAAATATTAGAGAAAAGTACAGATATGAATGCAATCTCACAATAAAAATTGAAGTTCAGAGACCACCTAAGAGGAAGAGCCCTGAAAAATATCTCAGACTTTCAGCTGAGACTCTGAAAGGGCTACACAGTGGAAGAAAATACTGAACATAGACTACCTTCACAAAGCCTGAAACCCAGCCTTAAATCATCTCCATCACTCAGGGGAGCAGGATGATGTTCCTGTACTCTCATTGAATGACAAGAAAAGTATATAATCATTTGTAGAAGATAATATCATTCATAGTCTCTACAATTTGTCATATACTGGGTCTACGATTCCATAACCAGCTATGCTAGGAGACAGGGTCAAATGAAGGAAAACTAAGAGAGAAAAAAAAGCAACAGGCCCACAGATGATCCAGGTTTTTAAGCTATCAGACACAAACTTAAAATTAACCATGATAAATAGCCATAAAAGATAGGTAAAAATATGGAGAATTTCACAAAATATCTGTACTTCTTAAAAAGAATTAATACATATTATAGAATTGAGAAAAATACAAGAAACTCAGAATCCAATAGATAGATTTAATGGCAATTAGACAAAACAGATGAGAAGGTTAGGTCAGTAGAAAACACTGAAATTGAAGCTCAGAGAAAAGGATGGAGACTATAGAGGTAAAGTTAATGAGAGATATGGAACATGTTGGAAAGGTCTAACATGTGAGTAATTAAAATCCTAGAAGGAAAGGAAAGAAAATATGGAACAGAATCTATAGAAAGAGAAAATAGACCCCCCAAAACTCCAAAATGAATGAAGACATTAATTCACAAACTCAGGAATCTGTACAATCCCCAAGCAAGACAAATGCAAAAACAAAAGACAAACAAAAAAACCCTTAAAACATCATTATTATACTGCTAGAAAACAAAGATAAAAAGAAAACTTTTTTAAATTTTAAAGATGTGGGGTACAATTCAGAGTTATATATACAGGTGGTCATCATACAGGTAAAGTTTGGGCCTCACTTTGGTCCCCACTTCACCTGCTTTGAGATCAGGTATCCTTATTGATGTTATGAGCCCCCCCCCCCATAGTGTCCCATTACTGCCAATCCCTTTCTTATTGTATTATGGTAAATGTTTAGGGTCTGCTTATAAGTGAGAACATTAGTTCTTTGTTTCTGTGATAGATTACTGAGTTTGATAGACTGTAATCAATCCAAGTTGCTGCAAAGTCCATACTTTTGTTCTTCTTTATGGTCACGTAATATTCCATTGGGTATATGTATCACATTTTTCTTATCTAGCTCAGTTTCTATGGGCAGCATGGTCGGCTCCATGTTTTTGCTGTTGTGAATAGTGCTGCAGTAAACATGCATGTACAAGTATCTTTTTTGCAGAGTGATTTAAGTTCCTCCAGGTATATTGCAAGAAGGGGGATTGCTGGGTTGTGTGCAAGGTCAGTTTCTAGTTTTTTTAAGAAAGCCACACTGTTTTCCACAGAGGTTAAACTAGTTTGCATACCAATGGTGTAGAAGTGTTCCTTTTTCTCCATATCCTGGCCAGCATCTGTTGTTTTTTTGTTTTATTATTGATGGCCATTCTTACTAGAGTTAGGTGGTATCCAATGTGGTCTTGATTTGCATTTCTCTGATTAGTGAGGTTGAGTATTTTTTCATGTGTCTGTTGGCTGCTCATATGTTTTCTTTTAGGAAGTGTCTATTCATGTCTTTTGTTCACTTTTTAATGGGGTTTATTTTCCTTTCAGCATGCTGAGTTCCTTGTAGATCCTAGATGTTAGGCCTTTGTTAGATATGTAGTTGGCAAATATTTTTTCCCATTCTGTGGGCTGTCTCCCCACTCTCTTGATGGTTTCATTTGCTTTGCAGAAACTTTTAGTTTGATGAGGTCCCACTTGTCAATCTTATCTCTTATGGCATAGATTTTTGGGGTTTTGATCAGGAATTGGTTGCGTATTCTGATTTTCATAACGATGTCTCCTGTGTTTTCTAAGATTCTTTTTTATTTTTTATTTTTTTGAGTCAGAGTCTTACTCTGTTGCCCAGGTTGGAGTGCAGTGGCATTGCTCATGGCTGCCGCAGTCTTTACCTGCTGGACTCAGGCAATCCTTCCTCCTCAGCCTTCCAAGTAGCTGGAACAACAGGCACACACTACCATGCCCAGCTTATTTTTTTATTTATTGTAGAGACCAGGTCTCACCAAGTTGCCCAGGCTGGTCTCAAACCCCTGAGCTCAGGCAATTCTCTCACCTCTGCCTCCCAAAGTGCTGGGATTACAGGCTTGAGCCACTGCGCCCAGCTTCTAAGATTCTTAACGTTTGAGGTTTTATGTTTAGGTATTTGAACAATTCCGAGTTGATTTTTGTGTATGGTGATAGGTAGGGGTCCTGTTTCATTCTTCTGCATGTGGTCAGCCAGTTTTCCCAGCACCATTTACTGAACAGGTTCTCCTCTCTCCAGTGGTTTTTGTTGGAGGCTTTGTTGAAGATGAGTTGGTTGAAAAATTGAGGTTTTGCTTCTGGAATCTCTATCCTGTACCATTGGTCTATATGCCTATTCTTGTACCAGTACCAGGTTGTTTTGATTATTGTAGCCTTATAATAAAGTTTAAAGTCTGGAAGTGTGATGTCTCCCACTTTGTTTCTTTTACTAAGGATTATTTTGGCTATTTGTGGTCGTTTATGTTTTCATATGATTTCTGTATTATTGTTTCCAGGTCTGAGAAGAATGATGTTGGTAATTTAATGGGTATTGTGCTGAATCTGTAGATTGCCTTTGGTAGGATGGACATCTTAACAATGTTGATTCTTTCAATCCATTAGCATGGAATATTTTTCAAAGATGACATTTGTTTGTGTCACCTTTGACTTTTTTGAGCAGTGTTTTGTAGTTTTTGTTGTAAAGATATTTCATGTCTCTGGTTAGGAAGATGCTGAAGTCTTTCATTTTTTTGTTGTTGCTATTGTGATTGGGATTGTGCTTTTTATTTGATTTTCTACCTGTTTGTTGTTAGTGTATAAAAATGCTACTGTTTTTTGCACATTTATTTTGTACGCTGAGACTTTGTCAAAGACCTTTATCAGTGCAAGGAGGATTTTGACAGATTCTCTTGGATTTTCGAGGTGTAGAATCATACCACCAGCAAAGAGGGATAACTTGAATTCTTTTCCTATTTGGATACCGCTGATTTCTTTCTCTTGTCTGATTGCTCTAGCTAGGACTTCCAGCACTCTGTTAAACAGGAGGGGTGAGAGTGGGCAGCTTTATCTTGTTTCGGTTTTCAGGGGAAATGTTTCCAATTTCTGTTCATTGAGCAATATGTTGTAGATGGCTCTTACTATTTTGAGGTATGCTCCCTCTATGCCTAGGTGTTCAAGGGTTTTTAACAAGAAGGATTTTTTTTTTTTTTTTAGTTGGAGTCTCACTCTGTCACCCAGGCTGGAGTACAGTGGCATGCTCACGGCCACACCAGCGTCAACCTGTTGGGCTCCAGCGATCCTTCCGCCTCAGCCTTCTGAGTAACCTGAACTGCAGACGTGGGCTACCTCACCCAGCTAATTTTCTGATTTATTGCGGAGACGAGGTCTTGCCAAGTTGCCGGGGCTGGTCTCAAACCTGCGGGCTCAGGCAATCCACTCGCCTTGGCCTCCCAAACTGCTGGGATTACAGGCTGAGCCACCAAGCCCAGCCACAAGAAGGATTTTATTGAAAGCTTTTTCTCTGTCTAATGATAAAAAGAAAAATATTAAAGCATACAACAGCATCCCAAATCTTTTTCATGCTTTGAAATTCTCTTTTTCTGTCTCTGATCTCCAAACCTTGGATTGAAAGGATCATGTGATGAGGTCAGATCCACCAAAATAATCTCTCTCTTGATTAAGTCATATGCAACCAATTAGTAATCCTAATTACATCTGCAAAATTCCTTTTGCCATATAATGAAACATGATCACAGAAATGATATTCTGCCATGTTCACAGGCTCTGTCTACTCTCAAGGGATGGGAAATCACACAAGGGTAAGACTCATGAGAATTCTGCCTACGACTCCATTATAATTAATAACTTTTGTTAAACTGGGTGCTGTGGCTCACGCCTGTAATCTCACCACTTTGGGAGGCAGAGGTGAGAGAATTGCCTGAGTCCAGGGGTTCGAGACCATCCCAGCCAACTTGGCGAGACCTCATCTCTACAATAAATCAAAAAATTAGCCGGGCATGTTCGCATGTGCCTGTAGTTCCAGCTACTTGGAAGGCTGAGGCGGAAGGATTGCCTGAGCTCAACAGGTCGAGGCTGCGGTGGCCGTGAGCGTGCCACTGCACTCCAGCCTGGGCTATAGTGAGACTCTGACTCAATAAATAAATAAATAAATAAATAAATAAAATAACTTTTGCTCTTCATGACATTATAAGAAAGTGAGGCCGGGCTTGGTGGCTCAGCCTGTCATCCCGTGCTTTGGGAGGCCGAGGTGAGTGAATTGCCTGAGCCCGCGGGTTCGAGACCCGCCTGGGCAACTTGGCGAGACCTCATCTCTACAATAAATAAAAAAAAAAAATTAGCCGGGCGTGGTAGTGCGCGCCTGAGTTTCCAGCTACTTGGAAGGCTGAGGCGGAAGGATCTCCAGAGCCCAGCAGGTCGAGGCTGCGGTGGCCGGGAGCGGCCACTGCACTCCAGTCTGGGCGACAGAGTGAGACTCCAACGCAAAAAAAAAAAAAAAGAAAGTGAAAAGGCAAGCTAGAGAGTGGAATACAAAATTTATAATATATATAAACGATAAAAAAAGTTGAATGCAGAACATACTTTTTAAATCTTACATATTAAGAAAAAGACAAAGCAATAGAAAATTAGACAAAAGAAGTAAACAGATTACTTTCTCAGAAGAAACTCAAAATTTTTTCTACAAAAAAATGCCAAACTGTGAAATACTTAAGATGGTTTATTCTGAGCCAAATGTGAGTGACCTTAGTTAGGCGCGTGGCATCTGTCTGCAGGAGGTCCTGAGAACATGTGGCCAACATGGTTGCACTGTAGCTTGGGTATATACATTTTAGGAAGACAGAAGTTACAAGAAACCATGAACCAATGTGAGATTGGTTCAGTTCAGGACGGTGGGTGCGGTCTCTCTAAGTGGGGACCTGCAGATTATACGTTGATTGGAAGATTTCCTGACTGACAATAAATTCAAGTTATCTAAGGAATTTTGAAAGCAGTAAAGGAAATGGGCAGCTTGATGATAAGAATGGTAAGAGAGCTGAGTTTCTTGACATGCAAATGAAGCGTTATTTAGTGACAGACTTTAGAGAGAGTAGGTTAATAACCTAAAAGGTGCCTGGAGTCCTCAAAAGACAGATTTACAGGGTCATAAAATACTTTGATTTTCTTTCTTCATCTGTGATGTGATGTTATGCCAGAGCCAGGTTGGAAAGTAAACCATATTAAATAGTTCATTAAAAGCCTGTCCTTAGTTAAATTTCTTAGTTAGGGTTTTGGCAAGATTTAAAAAAAAAAAGTAGAAGTTTAGTCCTCAATATCAACAAATGCATGAATGCATGTGTTTTTTGCTTTTGGAGTGCAGTGGCACGCTCTCGGCCACCACAGCCTCAATCTCCTGTAGAGATTGTAGAGATGAGGTCTCGCCAAGTTGGTCAGACTGTTCTTGAACCCGTGGGTTCAGGCAATCCCCTCGCCTCAGCCTCCCAAAGTGCTGCGATTACAGGCTTGAGCCACTGCACCCAGTCCATGTGTATTTTTAATTGGGGAAAATTATGGTGTCTGCTGATCAGTCTCACCTGCTCCAGGAGGCCCCAGGTGGTTCTGCTGTAGCCTCTGTTGCTCTGTGACCTGCAGGTGCTGGGAGGTCTCTAGGAAGGACACTGGGAAACCCCAGAAGCCCACAGAAGAAAAGGCTGAAGAATGCAGTCACATCTGGATGGTCTTTTCCACAACATACAGCCTGCCTCCCAAGCTCATTCAAATTCCAAAGAGAATCATTCACAAATAATTCTATCTCCCTGGTCTATTCATTTTCCCTAATCATCATTTATTGCCCCTCAAAAGAATTGTCTACATTCCTCATCTCTTCCTTTCCCCTTGAAAAAAAAGGGTATATATGCTTTTGTGCTTATATATTGGGGGGGTTGGGAAATCACTCTGTGATTCCCTTCCATCCCCCGTGCACATTAATAAATTTGTATGTCTTTTCTCCTATTAAACTAAATATGGAAACCCAGTAAGACACCATTTCACCCACTCAGTTAGCAAAACTTTAAAAATCTGACAATATCAAGTGCTTGCAGTGAGTCATAGGAACTCACACTTGTGATGTTCTTTGGGTAATAAAATGTGATCTATGATCTATGAAGTTGAAAATGCACACATTCTACGACCCGAAAATTTCACCCCTGGATGAAATTGGCCAAAATACATGCACATGAGTGTCCAAGGCAGCAAAACAAAACAAACCCCGGGAACAATGGGAAATAACTCAAATGTTCATCAACACTAGAATGTACAAATGTTATAGTCACAGAATATTTTAAAGGTGTTAGGGTACGGATGGACAAGGTGAGGGTGGAGAGGCGCAGCAGAGAGGAGCACAGCACCGTCGGAGTCGGCAAGCCGGAGGTGCCGTGCTGGGAATCCAGAGATCCGAGTAGATTGTAAAGAACAAAAAGGTTAAGAAAGAAAAGTTTATTTAAAAACAAATTAGAGAAAAAGAAGAGAGAAGATTCACCTCCCCAAGGTGGGGGAGGGGGCCAAAGCCAGGAAGCATGGTAACAGCCATAGCTCAAAGAGCACATGGCCACACCAGAGTCTAGCAAGGCAATGGCCACTGGTTGCTTGTGGTTGAGTCCTTTTAACCATTCCCCTTGATGGGGGAAGATCATTAAGTTGATTGGGTGGTAGTCTGCTCCACGTCATCACAAAGGGGCAGGCAAGTGCAGGTACTGACAGCAGGTGATGGACAGTAGGCAGATGGGTGGGTTAGTCACATGATTGCTGCCATGGTGGGGTTTACCTGTGTCACTTAGGTCACAAAGGGCTGGTTAGGTTACCTTGGGGAGTTTGGGGCCGGAGGGGTTTTTTTCTGCAAAAGACTTGTTAGACATTTGGAATTCACAAATTCCTTGACCAAAGGTGGTCGTATTATCACTTTTATGACTTTGGCCAGCCAAAGGATGATTTTTGATCTTGAACCTTGACAAGGAACCTGAAAGTTTACTAGAGGTAATTATACTAAACACCATGAATTGAAAGATTGAGCTGTCCTGGTCTTGCATCTGATGGAGATTTGCTGAGGGTGGATGGAATAGGCTGCTGCTTGGCCTGCAGTAGAATGTCTGAACGCTTCCTAATGGTTATGCTGAGGCAAAAAGACTGAACTAAGAATAAGCTAAGTTTCTTCCAGGTTTCTATCGGTACCACCTTTCACTATGAATACCCTTGAAATGCTGGAGTCATGAAAGTGCTGCCCACATCCGTCAGGGCCTGAGACAACCCCTTATGCACTGTGGCTTTCAAACACTGCCGGTGATTTTCCCTGGCCGTGAGATGTTCATAGCACCCAGACTCTGTTTACATAAACCATTTACATGGATGCGTGATTTTAGTTCAACAATAACTCTGTAATAATATCTAACATTGCCCTGGGCTGGGCACCTTACTGATATCATCTCATTTTAATCCTTAAAACATGTTTCCAAAATACTTCCTTATTTTACAGTCAAGGAAAGTTGAATTCAAAAATGATTGAGGCTATGTGAAGGGTGAAGTTCTATAATGGTAGGCTGAACTGCGATGTCACTTACCTTGGTTGTGGTTTATTGCCACACTCCCAGCTATTTGCTTATTCATTCACTTATTCGTTGATCTTAAAAATGTGTATTAGTTCTTACTATATAAAGCTCAGTCAGAGAGACACAAATGAATGCTTGCCAAGGATGCATCTCTGCCTGCTCACCTGTAAAGAGATATACATCCAAGGTTTGTTCATGGTAGTATTCTTTGTGATAGTAATTCACCAGAAACAACCTAGATATTTATCAGTAGAGGACTGAGTTAATGGATTCTTAGTACTATAGAATACTATGTCCTTTTGAAAAGAATGAGTCAGAACTCTATGTCTTGAGGAGAAAATTTATAAATTCAAGAAGCGTGGTATAGACAGTAAGTATGGTTGTGACAAGGACAACATATATGAGCACGTACATGACCTTGATTTCTCCGCTGGCCTTTTTTTTTAAAAAGAAATTTTATTTTAAAGTTGTGGTGTACAAGTCGGGATTGTGTACATAAGTGGTTTAGGTACAGGTGAAGTTTGGGGCCTCCACTGGCCCTTGAAGAGCACGGTGCCATGGTTGCTTGGGCCTGCAAGCCATGTTAGGCTGGTCTGTTGGGTATATTCAGTAATGGGTATAGAGAAAACTGAAAAGAATCCTAGAAAGGCTAGTAATTTTGGAATGGACAGAAGCTACTGAGGACAAAAAGAGTATATAGGAAAGGCAGGAGGAAGTAGGAGAAGAGTTGAGCTAGAATGGATTGATTTTTAAAAATACAGTTTTTGGGGATGGAGGGGGAAGGGAAGGAGAAAGAGAGATGGAGGAAGAGAGAGGCAGGGAGAGGGAGAGAGAGACAGGGGAGTGGGTGGAGGGAGAGAGAGAGGGAAAAGAAAAGGACGAGGGCGGCGGTGCTGTGAAAAGCAGGGCTTTGGAGAAAAAGGTGACATGGCAAGGAGATATTTCTTTCATTGTTGGGTGCCATGCAAGGCAATATGTCTTTTATTTTTTAGTGACTTCAGTGAGGACTTTGATTGCTTTCCGGGCTGGTTTTAGGAGGTAGAGTTTCTTTTCTTTTGAATGTGGCTCCTGTAATGATATGGGCCATTAGGAAACAGCTTTATCTGGGTTACATTGTGACTCCATTTGTACAGATCAAGTATTTGGGCATAATAGCAACATACATGCATCAAAACTTTTGGAAAGCAACCTTAGAACATATATTAATATTAATTACTTCTTAAGAGTTAGTTTCTTCTTAAGAGGGATGAAATCTGCATACTCTTCTATACTGTTTAGGATTTATTACTTTCAGCCGGGCTCGGTGGTTCAGCCTGTGCTGAGGTGAGTGGATTGCCTGACCCCGTGGGTTCGAGACCCGCCTGGGCAGGCGAGACCTCATCTCTACAATAAATCAAAAAATTAGCCAGGTGTGGTAGCGCAGGCCTGTAGTTCCAGCCACTTGGAAGGCTGAGGCGGAAGGATCGCCAGAGCCCAGCAGGTCGAGGCTGCGGTGGCCGGGAGCGGCCGCTGCACTCCAGTCTGGGTGACAGAGTGAGACTCCGACTAAAAAAAAAAAAAAAAAAAAGATTTATTACTTTCACAATTGAAAATTAAATATATTTTTGTGATATAGTTTGTATTTCTCATAAATAATTTCTTGTAAGTGGAAAAGCATAATTTCTCTTAAGTGGAGAAAACACTTATGAGAAGCAGCAGTTATGTTCTTGCCTCAAAGGCTTTAAAAATACAAGGCTTTGAAGACAAATGCTTCTTATGATGAACTTAATTTGCAGCAATAGCACTAAGACTCTTGGAAGAGAGATAGTGCACAGACCAAAGGGAGAATCTAGCTAAATCCTTGAGTGGTTTAATTTCTCACCATAGCTCTAGGGAGTGTATCAAGGAGGAGTTTTCCATTTTCTCTTTTTTTTCCCTCCCATTTTCAAGTGCAGAAAGGATATCATGGTTTCATAGTGTCTGCATGAATCTAGAGGGTGGAGGATGGAACAGCCTATTAGGCAGTACCATAGGTCAAGAAACAAAAACATTTGCTGGACACCAATGACTGGGGAGACGATGGAGGGTCTGCCCCTTCCATTTCTACTGGGTGCTGCCTCCCAAAGGGGAATTTTCTCCTCACACAGCAAACAATTAGTTGGATGCCACATAGAACAAAAAACAAAACAAAACAAAAGTCAAAACAAAACACCAGAAAATGTCCACACTGGGGTCTAAGCTATCAATACACAACACTTCTCTCTTCTTTGCATGAATTTCAAACCTAGCAGGAAGGATACACAAGTGGGCTGATAGAGGTTGCAATATCAGGCTGGCTGGGAATGTGATTTAGGTGCATGGCAAAAGTGGGTTATCCTGATGTTCAGAATAGCAGACTTAGCAGAACAACCATGGCAGGACTTGGAAATTACAGAACTCCCCCATGGCAGGAGAGGGCAGGCTCTTTTCCTAATAAACTTAGTTTATAACTAAAGGCAGACTGAAGCCACTTGCTTTCTGTAGACCCCAAAGACAAAGGAGGAGAGAGTGCTGACGCGAGTGTGCTCAGTTCTTTGAACTACCCGATCTGGCAAGTCACTCTTCCTTTTAATAGTGTTGATGGGAAGGCAGGAGAGATTGGCAGGCAAGGTTTTCTCCACAGGATAAAATTAAAGAGTATTTTTCTAAAGAAAGTGAGTAAGCTTCTAGAGGGAGGACAGGAACTCTTATTCTGAGACTTGGTGCCTTACAATGAAGTTCTCTCCTTCTGGCGTCTGGAAGTGCCCTAGCCAGCCCACCCACACACCCGAAGTAAGGCCAGTGAGTTCACATGCCTGACCAGCGCTAACAAGCTCATGGTCACTGGGAGAAGTCACAATTCTTTGTACAGATGTGTACAGAGAATCACATCTGTACAAAGAGAGAAGAAACTCATCAGCTAGGTTTTTTATTAATAACATAAGGACTTCCAGAATTCAAGGAAAACCAAATACCCAAAAGAGAAGGTTCAAGAAGGTCTAATAGAGAAACTGGCAATGGAGGAAATATAAATAATTCAGAAAAGGAGAAAGTTTTCACTCTAAAAAGATATCTGATTAGTATCTTCTGGGAAATTCTGAGAAACTTTGGAAAATAATAACAGCTGTGTCCTTTAAAAAGAAATAATCAGCAAACAGAAAGCATTCATGGAATCAAATATGTGATTGCTGAAAGTAAAAAAAAAAATTTTTTTTTGAGTTGGAGTCTCACACTGTCACCCAGACTGTAGTGCAGTGGCATGCTCCTGGCCACCGCAGCCTCGACCTGCTGGGCTCCGGAGGTCCTTCCGCCTCAGCCTTCCAAGTAGCTGGAACTACAGGTGCGTGCTACCACGCCCAGCTATTTTTTTTTTTTTTTTTGGTTTATTGTAGAGACGAGGTCTTGCCAAGTTGCCTGGGCGGGTCTCGAACCCACAGACTCAGGCAATCCACTCACCTTGGCCTCCCAAAGCGCTGAGATTACAGGCTGAGACAACGAGCCCGGCTGAAAGTGTAAAAAACTTAATAGAAGATGGCAAGAGAAAGTTGCAGAACATCTCCCAGAGTGTAAAGCAAATAGGCAAAAATAAGAAACATGCAAGAGAAAAAGTTAAGTCATGAGGAACCCATCAAAAATTTATCAAAGCAAGCTGAAGAGAACTACAGGGTGAATCTGGTCCAAAGTTCAGTGGCCTCTTGCTGGTGCATCTTAAGATGCAAGCAGGAGTGTTTAGGAGCCACTATGCTCAGGCACTGATCTTGATCCTCTGCTTCCTCTGTCACCGAATTCTGTGTCACCCCATCATCTACTTTTTTTATCCCATGCAAAAGCACACGATCGATTTTGGACAGCTCATTTTGTTTTTTCTTTATTTCATAGTAGCACTTAATTATTTTTAATTTTTTGATTGTAGTAAAACATACGCAACAAAAAATTTACCATCTTAACCATTTTAGTGCACAGTTCAATAGCGTTAAGTATATTCACATTGCTGTGTACCAGATCTTCAGAACTTTTTTATCTTACAAAACGAAAACGCTATACCCATTAAACAACAACTCCTCATTTTTTTTCTCCCTTCAGCACCTGATCACTACCATTCTCTTTTCTGTTTTAATGAATATGACTATTTTATATACCTTACATAAGTAGAACCATACAGTATTTATCTTTTTGTGACTGGTTTCTTTCACTTATAATGTCCTCAAGGTTCATCCATGTTGTAGCATGTGACAGGACTTCTTTCCTTTTTAAGATGGAATAATATTCCATTGTACATATATATTATATTTTGTTTATTCATTCATCCATCAATGGACATATAGAATTGCTTCCATCTCTTGGCTATGATAAATATTGTTGCCATGAACATGGGCTCAAATGTCTCTCTGAGACCCTGCTTTCAATTATTTTGGAAGTGGAATTGCCAAATCATATAGTAATTCTATTTTTAATTTTTTTTGAAGAACTGCCATATTATTTTCCATTGTGGTTGCCCCATTTTACGATCCCATCATCAGATACAAGAGTTACAATTTCTCCAACTTCTTTGGTTTTTTTTTTTTTTTAATGGTATTATGGGGTACAGTTAGGGGTTAGGCATACAAAATTGCTTCTTTCAGGCACCCTTGATGATAAGAGGTGTCTCCCCATCCCCAGAAAGATATTTATCACCATTAATCCCATCGCCCCCCCTCCCATAGTTTCCCACCACTGTCAGTCATTTTCTTGTAGTAGTACGTTGGATGATCAAGGTCTACTATATGAGTGAGAACATGTGATACTTAGTTTTTTGTTTCTGTGAGAGGTCACTCAGTATTATGGACTCTAGTTCCATCCAGGTTGCTGCGAAATTCATG
>CAUYQG010140886.1:0-28410 GCA_963574415.1 Tarsius wallacei
GTGGTAGCGCACACCTGTAATTCCAGCTACTCGGAAGGCTGAGGCGGAAGGATCGCCGGAGCCCAGCAGGTCGAGGCTGCGGTGGCCGGGAGCGGCCACTGCACTCCAGTCTGGGCGACAGAGTGAGACTCCAACTCAAAAAAAAAAAAAGAAATATCTGCACCTCGGGGTAGTCCAGCACGCAGTTTTATAATCAAGCAAGTTAATTATTCAAATTGTCATACAGTGTTTATGATTACAGAGAGTAAGAGCAATGCCTACACTACTTTTGACTGACCACCTGCACCCGTGCCTCATCACTGGGAATATGCATGTCCTCTAGCTTGGTCACCTGTACCCCGTGACTCACTAGAGATGCTCAGGTGGGCTGGTGGCTACCCATCAGCCTCCTGTCTGTCCTAGGCTGGGAACACTCTCATCGATATTCTGTCCCACTACTAGCGAAACAAGCACAACTTGTCTCCGCTGGGACTAACTTGCCTGGCTTGAAGTGGGAAGGCTTCGCTGGCAGGCAGGCTGGGCTGGGCTCGCATCCCCACAGCTGGTGACCATGCGAGGCGGTGGCCACCAGCGGCCTTTAGCAATGGCCTCCAGAACCTGAGCAAGCACACAGTCCAGGGTGACCACGGAGGTTAGAGTGTGGCATCTGGGCTATAGAGCCTGGGTCTGAGCGAGGCCTTTCTTGGGTTGGAGCGTGGAGAGGCTGTGTAGCCCTCGCTTGCTGGACGAGGCCTGGCTCCTTAGCTGGTTTGGACTGAAAGCGCCCAGAGTTCTTTCTAGTTGGCCGTGGCCTTGTCTTCTGAAACTGTGGCATAAATGGCTGCTCCTTGGCAGACCAGCCACCCTGCTGGGGACACCTGGGCAGGAAGGGAAATGGGACTGTTGCCAGGACTTGGGTCTCTAGTGGCCATGCTGGGAGGAGCAGGGGCGGCCCTGGCACCACGTGGCCCGTGCTTTTCTTGATCGATCATGCGTTTTCTTTCTCCTTGTCTGTTTGTAACAGCGTGGGTGGCGTAGCTGATGCACTCCTCTCTTTGAATTCCCGCGTCTGGGATGATGACTTCCTGTTTACACCAGGTTTTGATTTTCAGTTTTTGCCTTGTGCCACGTGGGAAGACGGGAAGGTGCCCTTTTCCAGAATGGGTGGCGGGTTTGTGCTCACTCGTTGCCCTCCCTCTCTAAGTGGAACTTTTTAAATCTACAAAGTGTGCACTTCTCTGGGTTGCAAAATACAGCAGAATTCGACTGCTCTTGTTTGTGGGCACATCGAATGGCTGACATCTTAAATAACTGGGTGGGCGTCGATCTTCTGGTCCTAACTAGTGGGACTAGTAGGATTTGCATCAGATCAGATTACATGGGTTTTATAGTTTAAAGTGATGTTAGTGTGAAAATTTTACAAGAATGTAAGATAAGACAGGCAGTCCTAACTCATAATAAATAAGTATGCGTAAATGAACTCAGTGGTATCAATCGCGCCTCTTTATTTAATAGAACTAAAATCAACAGCTCTTTAACAGGTATTGCTGGTTTTGTTTTACATGCTATATATGCTCATATAGACAGGATACATTACTCATTTATTTTCTTTCAGAACAATTTTATCATTTGATTTTCCTATTGTGGTACCATATCCAGTATAATGGGTCCCTCTGGTATACTGCAGACTGAAAATGCCGGTCTTCTGTCGGTTGTTGTTCGAGCTTATTAAAACCTGCCACATATGATGCCACATTTATCCCCAGGCTGGGCCGGGGCCGGCTTCCCATCAAGGGGGGGGGGACAGGCAGCTACCCTCTGTGGGGGTAGTGACTCTAGCCGTCAGTGCCCAGCCCAGCGGGTGCCGCTCACGACATTTTTATTGTTCACTTTATTTTTCTTCTGGTTGGTCAGGGGGCATGTGCTTGAACGTGGGAGCCAGCAGGGTCTGTGGTTCTAATCCCCTAATTAGACTATCATGCACAGATGGCATTTAGTTCTTTTTTTTTTTTAATGAATGAAAGCATGTGGTAATGATGTTCATGAATTTTTATAAGATAAAAAATGCTACTTGAGTTTTGCTTATATTTGCCTAACCTCCTGTACAGGTCAAACCATGAGTGGAAAGATATGCAGGATTTAGTATAAATAGAGGATGCCATTTTATGCAGCTGGCTTGCAGGCATGATACACTATAGAGACACACACACACACATACACACACACACACACACACACACACACACACACACTCCCCCCCACTCCCTGTCACACACGCACCAATACAGATCAAGTGTATGCCATTAGAAGAGCCTTCTACTCTGCCTGGAGAGTCATTAGATATTATAAATTTTTGCACCAAATCTTTTAGTTATATCCTTTGCTAATTTTTATTAAGTCCCGCTTAATTTGGGGCTAGGTGTGGTGGTTCATGCCTGTAACCCTAGCACTTGGGGAGGCCAAGGTATGGAAGGATTTCTTGAGACCAGGAGTGAGACCAGGCATGGGCCACAAAGTGAGACCGTGTCTCTGCAAAAAATAAAAACACAAGCCAGACACAATGCCAGCCACTTGGGAGGTGGAGGCAGGAGGGTCACTTGAGTCCAGGAGTTCAAGGCTGCTGTGAGCTATGATTGCACCACTGCACTCCAGCCTGAACAACAGACAGGGCAGAGCCTGTCTCTTGAACAAGAGAAAATGTGTTGCCCGTGGTGCTTAGTTTAGTTTGAAGTGTGTTGGGATACAGCGAGGTGAGGGAAGAGCGGGTGCCACGGGGAGACGAGGAACAGCCTGGCGTGGCGGTGGCCGCACTTTCCGTCGGAGGCCGTGGCCGTGTCCTCTGGTGAGAGGCCTTCCTCATCGCAGAACGTGCCAGCCCCCTCCCAGTCTTCAGAACTTAATTTCTGTAATGGCCGTGTGTTCATCATTTGCAGAAAAGCAAGTGTTTGACCTGGGTTGTAAAAGGCAGTATTCAGCTATTGGCCTACAAAAGCCCGTGTGAGTTTTTTTCTTGCATTTTTTATGACTTTTGAAAATAAATGACTTCAGGAGTTTTGGGTGGATAGATAGGTGATTTGGCTCTGCCTATTCTGTTGAGCTTAACTACGATACTTATCATCCAGAAAGCAATTTGTCCATTTTCCTTTGGCTGGTTATCTCCAAAGTGATAAAAATGCAGGTGCCCACCATGCAGTAATTCAATCACACGTTTCACGGCCTGCTAGTCTTTCCCGAGGTGTCTGGCGTTTGGATGCTGGAGCTCTGCTGAGGCTCAGGTTTCAGCTGGAAGATGGGTTTGGTAGGGAATTGTTTGGGTGGTGGTGACTCAGCCTTAGAGTCTTGTTTGACCATTGGTGTTTAAACGAGAATATTCCTGAAGTAACAGCCCTTTTAACTGAGAACAGCGACTCTCAAGCAGGAGGAATCTTCAGTGATCATTAACGAGGTATGGCTCTGCCCAGGAAACATGTCACGGGCAGGTTCAAGGGTCTGTCAGGCACCGAGGCCTGGATGCATGCGGTTATATTCCCAATTTGGACATTCATGCTGGAGTGCGTTTTTAGTTTAATGCATGTAAATTTTTCAATGTTGCACAAAATTTAAAAACATTCAGGCAGTTTTAACTAATTTTACCTTTTCTTACTGTAGTTTGCACTTTCTTTTTAACTTAGCACATGTTAGAGGTTGCTCCATGAAGTGTGATACTTTTAATTTCTGCATAATAGTCCGTCTGTAGATGAAAAGCAGGTAGCCTTGCCTTGTATTCCAGACAGTGGTTAACTGTTTACAGAGACAGTTTACGGATGGTCTGAAGGATATTAAAATTAAAAATCTAGTTACAAGTGTGCAGGAATGCTCACTTTACTTTGAACTACTTAGAGTTAGACCTAAGCTATTTTTTATAATGTGTCAGAATTATTTTTCTTAAGTCTTTAAAAAGACATTTGAAAATCCTTTCGATTTTTTTCCCCAATGTGACTTAAGCCGGTGTACTATTTAATTTTTTTCATTCTGTTAGAATTATTTTAAGGTTGTTTTTATTCTTGCTAGAATTTCATATCAGTGGATTCTTCTAATGAACAGCTCTGTGTTCATTGTTTTTCTGTTGTCTTTAACATTCTCTTCCAATGAAAGTGTTACCATTACGTCAACATTTCTTATTCTCAATGGATGAACTCTTGGGGAGTCTTAAAATTCTCCACAATAATGTCTTTCTTTGCTTTCTTTAATTTATTATACTTTAAAATATTGGTATTTCATGCATATCCCAAATTATCAAGTCCAGTATTGTAAAGTGCCAGTGACGGCGATTGCTTTTTTGTTTACCATTTTATTATAATTTATTTGTTTAACAAGTTGCATTCACTGGCTACCATGTTGCAGGCGCCATTGAAGGTCCTGGGATACAGCAGTAATAAAAACCTTGCCCTCCTGGGGCTGGTGTCCCATGAGGTGTGCCGAGGAGGCCGTTAGCACTGCGTCTCATAATTAAGTGGACTTAGGTAAGTTACACAGCTACACCAAATGAATCCCAAGTGGTGTCATGTGTGCAGTGGATAAGGCTTCTTAATAGTTCAAAAGGAAAAAAGGAGGGCGATTTTAGAGAAGCCCTAGGTTCTCAGTCTTCATGTTTCTACTCGTGTGTTTCTTTGGTTTGACCGAGTGTGTTTTCAATGTTAACACAGCAGAGTTTTCCCAAGGTGTGCTCCTGTAGCGCATACCCCAGTAAGTTCCTCTCTGTGCTTCCCAAGACGTGTTCCTATAGACCATACTACGGTAGGTTTCCCGCCGTGTTTTCCCAGGATGTGCTCGTGAGTTGAGTTCATCAGAAATAGGTAGTAGTGATTGGCTTATTCAGAGTATCTTGACTTTCTGTTGGTGGACATGTAGAATTTTCATGTATTTTTATGTGGTCTTACTTTTTCCCACCTTGGTTCCAATGAGCTCATTCTAACAATCATCGATTGTATAAATTGGAATGCATTATGTGTGGCACACACATTGAGCACCAAATGCTAGTTTTTTTACATTATCCCAATATCACATGCTTATCTGAATATATCAGTAGACTGTGTAACAATCTGAAGAAGCCTGGTGATTCCTGTAGTATAATCAAGTAACCAGATCCTCACAAAAGTAAGATACAATTGTGGCTAAGTTGACAGAGAGTCCTTAGTTTTTGTTTCTGCCAGTAGAGTTGTCTTTGACTTCATGGACTGTTTTGTGTCTTGTTACACTCTACAGATCTATTTTGAGTGCTATACAAGACATCTTTCTTACTCAAAATCTTGTCTATGCTACCCTCTAACTTGACGCTTTTCAAAATATGGGAAGAGCGAGTTTTGAGTTGCCCAGTGCAGATCGTTCTTGGCTGTGTTTCCATTGACCTCCACTTTTCAGCATCCCTTCTGCTGCATTGCCAGCATGTTGGGCTCTGGTCGTTTTGCTGTTCCTCCCATGTGAGGCTGTCGCATGCTGACCTTGAGTTTTCTGTTGGTAGGATCGTCATTACCTCTGCTTGGTCTACACTCAGTGTGCTGAGTTATTGTTCTTTTGGCGAATGATGGTGGAGTTCGACACCAAAATCTGTCCCTAAAAACTGCAGGGTTTAATGGCAGAGGGCACATTTGAAGCACACACTTGTCATGGCTCTTTTTGCCTCCTGGCAGGTGAGGGCTTGGGGCTTTTCTCCACGGGAGACAGATTTTCGTGATTGTCTCTCTAGTGTTTAGTCTTCCTCAAAACGGAATTGTGTGAAATGTCCTGCTGTTTGGAGCCTGCCAGATCCTTGGCCTGGATCCTGATAGCTTCTCAGTGGGTCACACACCCATCTCCCAGTCTTGTTGCATTGGCGGGCATTTGCAAATACTTCGTGAACTCTGCTGAGTGCATGTGTTTTGGTGTTCTTTCTGTCCTAGCTTTGTGAGTTGGGAGTCAGTGTTACTGAGTTCCTGTTGACTGTGCGGGTTGTCATGTGTGTGCTGTTGCCATCCCAGTGCCTTCATGGCACATTTCTTCATGTTGTTTCTGTCATGTTGAGTTTGCTTTTGCTCTCGGGCCTACTGTGCTTCTGCCCCGGGCTTCTCCTATGTCACGTGCTGTCTGTCCATGGCTTCCTGGTCTGCCTGTCCAGAGCACCTGGACAGTGTGTGACTGACTTTGGGAGCCCATACCAATTCCCACCCTGACTCTGCTTTTTGCTAACTATTCATAATCCCTCCGCTTTAAAGATAAATCCCTTCACAGTTACTCTGAACTCACTGCCAAGGTCATCTGTGTGCAGACTGAAAACTCACTCACTGTGTTTTTAGAAATTGTGCAATTAAAACGTTCCTTTCCAAGGCTGTACCTCGCGCCTTCCCCTGACTTTCCAGAGGTTTGTGGCACTTTGAGTGAGCTCCACATGCCTTCTGCTAGACCCTCATACACGTTCAGACTCCTGTTGGAAAACACGCCGAAGCGCTGATTTGTCCCTAGATGCCTTGATGTGGGTGTTCTGCAGGCGAAACAGGTGGGCATAGAGTTGGATAGAGGAGTCTTGAATCTAAGGTGACTAGCATAGTGGTGTTTAGAAGCAGTTTGTGGGCGCTGTTGTTGTGGTAGCAGTAGTCTCCAGTTACTGTTATTTTGACAACGTAAATAATTTGAGACGACTGTTGTAGTTTATGAATTTTAGCTGAGCGTTTGATCTGTCGTATGGCACAATTCTAATATTTGATGCTAATAGTAAAATTAACAAATTAGTTTGTTAGTTGAGTTTTTTATATTATAAAATTACGGGTTATTTTTAAAAAGAGTTTTTGAGCTACTAATTAGCGTAAAGCAAGAATAAGCCAGGAAATACTGAAACACTGAAGGCACATGGCAGGAGATTTCGGAAGATTTCTTTGCAGCATAGTCTTATTCTCTGTAGTATTAGCTGATGATACCGCATATTGTAACTATAATGTATAGCATATATTATTAGAATTTATTAGTATCATATATTTGCTATAATGCATTTGTAGTACAAAGCAGACTTTGGGAAAGCTTTATGACATAATATTTTAAAGTTAACGTTGGCTTTAAAATTTTGAGAGAACATTTTTTGAACTACCTAACTATCTTTCACAGCATGGAGTTTTATGGATATAGAATTATGCAGTATACTAAAGAGAAAAACAGCTGTATTTTAATAAACAGTGACCCAGTAAATATTTATTTAGTAACTGCTGTGTGCAGGGTTCTTGCTAAGTGTATTTATAGTAGCTATAATTAATTTTCTTTAAAGTGCTACAATCTCATACAGTAATTGGATAAATTGTAATACCTAGTCTGATTTAATGTATTTTTTGGAAGATGCAACATGGAAAAATCTTTGTTGACACCTCTTTCTAGTACTGTGATGTTCGCCACTGAAGCCATACTTTCATAAGGGCTATTCCCTCTCTCAGTGCCCGGTGGGATATGTGGTGAATGGAGTATGGGCTATGGAACCAGGTTGGGTTTGAATCCCAGCTATACACGTTAGGAAGCTTACTTGATTTCCAAAGTCTTAGTTTCTTCATTTGTGAAGCTGAAATAAAAACATCCATCTTAGTCAGCATGTTGATTATCTAGTATAAATTGTGGCCCACAGAAGTCACCTCAAACACACAAACACAAAATGGATGTTTATTTCCCTTTCAACTTTTCTTCCCCGAGAGCATTTATGAAAGAATTGCTAATCTCTGTCAGGAATATATGCAATAGTAAGTATAGATTTTTGAAGAAATACTCCCCTGTCGTTTAATTTTACATTGAACCCTTCATATGATTCCATTGTTAGAATATTTTCAAGGAATATTTTCCAAACGGGTTTTGTGCTTTTAATTTGCTCATGCGTAAGGGGAAGTTTCCTCGATCCCAACATACGACAAGTAATAAAACACCTTCACAGACCCTCACTCTGGAACAAAAGGTGGAATCTTGAATGTTCCGGCTAGGGTTTCAGCTCATGAACGCAGGTCTGTGGAGAGTCCAGGAGTGAGATTGCACACTTCAGCCAGTTCTTTGGTTTTCTTTTTGAAAGAAGAGATAGGGCAGAACTGGATATCTCCAGGGGGAGAGCTGGGGCAGTGGCACCATCAATCAATCCCCTCCCACCGACGGAGCCACTGTCTCAACTTATTGCAGAAAGCTGAAAGAGAAGCGTCTGAATCCTTGAAAGAACAACCACATGTTGGTGAACTTTATCTCACTGCACTCCTTGTTACATTGTTCAGTGGTTGGATACAAGAAACACTAACTTTGCTGTTTAAAACTTACTGATTGCGGATAGAAAGTAAATACTAATTTTTGAAACTCTTATCACAAAAAAATGTTGGTGTAGCTGAGTGAAGTGGTGCGTACCTGTAGTCTCAGCTACTCAGGAGGCTGAGGCAGAAGGATCACTTGAGCTCAGGAGGCGGAGGCTGCAGTGAGCCGTGATTGTGCCTCTGCTCTCTACCTGGGCAACACAGTGAGATCCTGTCTCTAAAATCAGCTTGAAAAAAAGTGTAGGTTTAAATGGAGAGATTGAACCCATGTGATTAAGCTGAACAGTCAGAGAAGCAGATGAGTTCAGCTTTTCTAACTCTAAGAATGTTGGGATTATGACTGTGACTAGAAAAATTGAGTAGGATGGATAGTTAAACTTCAGTTTTCATTTTATCAATTTTTGCAGTGGAGAAGTTTCTTTATGGAAAAAAAGCATGATGATTATTTGTAGCTGATTTCTAGCTTAACATTTTATTTACATTTTTCGTGACTCTAAAGCAGAAATCATGTTACAGTTGATGGCTGAATAGGTGCAGTTCATTCTTGATCACAGCATCTTACTTTGTAGGTGTGTAAAGTGACGAGCAAAGGTGGTAGCACCAACACAGGGCGTTCTTGTTCTGCCTGCACTTCTCTGGAGCCAGAAGTCCACCAGGCCGAGGGAATAGCTTCCTGACGCCGCGTGCCCGCCTCCCCAGGCCGCACGCCCACCTCCCCCTCTCCATGCCGGGCGCCCACCTCCCCCTCTCCATGCCGGGCACCCACCTCCTGATGCCGGGCACCCACTGCTCCCCCCAAGCCTTTGTTCCGCAGGCTGGGAAGGGTGACTGCGCGAAATGGCACACAGGCTGAGTGCCAGCGCGTCCCCTTTGAGTCTGGTGCTGAGGACGTCGTTCCCTCCCTGCTCCGGTGTTACTGAAGTTTCCCTGTGTTTGTTTTGTGCTGAAGTTTCAGTGCGAGGATTTTAGCAATCAAAATCAATTACGGTTTTGTTACTGTCTTTGGCTCGTGCCTTCAAATATGGATGATGGTGTGCGGTTTCTAACACCAGACCATTTTGTTAAGGAAAGTGCTAATTGCTCTGTGTATCTAAGAAGCAAAAGAAGAGACAGTATAGTTTTAGGCACATTGAGCTCACTCCTGTTACTACCTACCGTAGGGCGTTGGGTCACCCTCTCCGTCTTTTGAGGACCCTGACTTCCAGCTCAGCCCTTGACACTGCTTTGTCTGTGAGAGCTTGGGGTTTGCCGCCATGTCACCTGTGGCGCTTAGGGATCATCTTATCCCGAGAAGGCCGCAGTGCTTGCTGTGTCCATGTTCCCCGAGCACTGATCCTTCTGGTACTCGCTGCGCTAGGAACCCAGCACCGTCAAGTCCTGGGGCACCACGTGTGCCCCCTTGTTCATGCCACATACCTTCTCTCAGCAGTAATTGGGTAATTAGCCAGAAATGCTGTTGCCTGAGTAAGGGAAGAAGAAGTGTCTCATTGAGAAACATCATCTTTCTTTGTGCTCATGATTCATTTTTGACACGTGACCACTCAGCCAGCGGGGAAGCCGTCCTCCCCATCGAGACCCTAGCAAGCCTTTCAGACAGGCCGGACGGAGTTCTGTGATTAGTCTCAATTCCAAGGCAATCCGTGTCCTCTGTGGTCGTCGCATTTGCTGCCTGCACGGTGGGAGATCTCAGGAGATGGCAGAACGGGCTTCTGCGGAGAGTTTGACAGATAACAAGATAAGGCTTCCATTGTGGGCCACGTGAAGAACATTTGTCGCTGACCTGGCTTTTAGAAAGCTGGAAAGCATTTCTGGACGCCTGAAGGGCCCACTGGGTTATTCGGTTTCAGCGCCTTTTGGATGCGGCGCGCAGATATCCGGGGAAAGTGCCCTTCGGTGCAGAAAACCCAGTTTCTGGCTATCAGTTGCATCCTGATTCCCAAGCAAATAGCTGAGTAAAAGAAAACATCCCTGAAAGACTCTGCTGCATTCTTGTAATAAATCACAAAAACATCGGTATCAGCTTTCGTCATCGTTCTGTGAGACTACAGTTAAGAATATTTCCAGATGTGTCCTACTGAAGGGAAGGCAATTTTCTTTCCTGCACAAGAGATCCTTTCTTAACATGGAGGGGAAAAAAAATCAAACACTTTCTCAGCCCTCCGCAGGTGACAAAATTTCAATTTCCTGTATCCTTGAACTGCAAGCCTCTTGCTCTTATCCCGTGGGAACGAAGAGAGATAAAATCATCTGGCTACAAATGCTTCTAAGGTAAAATGGATGAAGGAGGCAATTTTCCAGCTTCCTGCCAAGGTAGCTTCATGGAACAATAATCTGAGGCAAAGAATGCACAGGAACGGAACTGATTGCCTGGGTTTGTGGTAAAGGAACCATCCCTTGAAATCTCAAAGCAGAGGAATTTTCTTAATGAAGCACTGGGTTGTTCTCCAAGATAAACAGGAACTTCAGTGGAAACAAGGCCCCAATTTGTCAAAACTAATGAGAGACCAAAGACTTCAAGGAAGAATGGCGCACCCAGTGGGCGTTTTTGGCGTCTCCTAATCACATTCTTGGTGGGTGGTGACTGGAGGACGAAAGGATCGATGACAGCCTGGAACTCCCCCGTGTAAGCTGATGCGGCGTGGGCCATCGCATTGTGACCCCAGGAGATGATGGTTCATGGTCCAGCAGTGTAGACCGGGTTTCCTTTTCTCTCCCATTACCCTTTTTCTTTTTCTGGGCCTCCCCCCCCCCCCCCCCCCCTCCCCGCACCACATCTCAAGAGATCATCGCAGTGTAGACAGAGCCCTGTGAAGACTACCACTCCACATCTCCATTTGGAAACACGTGAGTTAGGGTGTGTCTGTCCTCCCCCAGGCAAAGCAGGGGTTCTGTGGGTGACTCCTCCCTGAGCAGGACTCAGGAGTCCTCAGATTCCCTGATGGCTGCTGCTTTAGTTCCCTGGGTTACTGTGTGTGTTCGTCCTGCAGCAATGCATTGTTGCAAAATACACTTCTGGTTCTAGCTCTGTGTAATGACAGTACTAGTTTAGGGAAGAAAAGCTGTGCGTGTCCACAGAGGTGGCAGCGGGGGGTGGGGAGCAGGTCGTGCAGCCTGAACGTGGCCACAGAGGCGAGGTGGGCGTCTGTGGCGGATGGGCGCCTCTCCACCTTCTTGTAGATGGTGCATCTTGTAAGGCCCTGGGGGCCCGGGGAACGCCATGGGAAATACTGTCCTCCACAGTTTGCATTGCTTCGCACACAAACGTATTGCTGTTAATAAACATGAAATAGTTTTTCTGAAGGCTCCATTGTTTTTGTTTGGCACACGTTTGTATTCCTCTGTAATGATCTGGCAATACTTTCCTGTCTTTTATTCTGTTTCTAAATTTAACGTAAGTCGTATGATAATTACAATGATTATAATAATAGTATCCATTTAAAATAGCACAAGGACGATACATGTGTTTATTTTGCAGGATGTGCCGTGTTTCATGTTTCCTTGGTGAGCATAAGGCAGATTCTTCGGGAAGTATCTTTCCTAGTTGCATTTGGCCGAAGCCAGCGGTGGAAGTGTGGACGTAGGTATAGACATTAGGAGATCTGCACAGGTGTGTGTGTCCTCCACTGGAGATTGTGTCCAGTAGTTCAAAGCTACATATAATGTAGGTTGGAATGTTGGTTTGTCAGCCTGAGAGTCCTGTCCTGTCGGGCTAGCCAAGTGTATTACTAGCACGTGTATGGAGTTAGCAAGCGTGTAAGTGTGATTACACGAGACAGTATGAGATATGCACAACAACAAAAAGAGAGTTCATCAAGCAGTCACGTCTTTGTGGGACATTCTTAGGTTAACGGCGCAGCAGCTCCGTCCAGCCCCAATGAGGAAAGCACATGGCGGTGAGCAACTGTCTCGCCGTTGTGGCATGAGAGTCCCCCCAGCTGTGGTGCCCATCCAAGCGGTATGGCGTTGTTGCCACAGCAGCATTGCTGTGGTGCTTATGTTGGTTCTGGTGGGAATTTGTTGTTTATTTGGCACCGTTTGTGCCTTTTGTGCCGGTTGCTGTGCCGAGGGTCCAGCCAGGGTCGACCCGAGTCATGAGATGTGTGGACACACATCCAGATCAGGCAGCCCCCACGTGCCAGGCAGCAGGTGTGTTGGGCGCCCGGGACAGTGTGGTGCCACGTCACGGCTGGAGATGAGTGGCCCCTCCCCTCTTCTTTATGTCTCTTGCTGTCCCCTGGGAAAAAAATCTTGTACTTTTTCTTTACTCAGAAGGCCAAACCAGAGAGGAATTTTAAAACAAACGAAAGATTTACGAAGGGACGGGTATTTCTCTCTCTCTCTCTCTGTCTTTTTGAAGTTGGGATGAGCGGTATACGAGCTTCTTGCTCATGCTATCAGATACCAAGATGGCTACACAGAATTCAAAATACATCCATCCAACCCACTTTGGCAATGCATTTCAAGCGTGATTTAGCTTCAATTTAGTATTTGGAGAAATCAACTTTAAACGTGCATTGCTTTGTAGAAAGGAATACCTTCCTCGTTCCCCTTTTTGTGCCTGAGAGGTTTATTTGCATGTGTGCCATCTTGTGAAAGAAATCTTTCTTTTGCTCTTATTTTTTATTTTAAAGATGTGGGGTGCAAGTGAAAGAAATCTTATTAAAACTATCGAGGGATAGGCTCCCCTGCGTGGGCTTCACGGGGCATACACCGTGTCAGTTTATATCTGATTCCCTCAACTCTGTTGCTGACGCTAGGCTGTTGTTTCGTTTGCACTTTATTAAAGATAGTGGTTGCCAGAATGATTTCTTTAAGCTAAGAGCGTGCATCACCCTAGGAAAAGAAAGGCGTTCAGGAAGAGGTGGGCAGCGCCGTGGCAGCCACGAAGCCAACTGTGTGTCATTAGTTGCCTTCGGGAGGAGAGAGACGGGCCAGGTGGATGGTGAGGTTTGGAAGGTGACCAGGATGTGCAGTCTAGGGATGCTACGTGTCAGACAGGACAGAGGTGGCGGGTCTGTGAGTACGTGAGTCTCAAGGTTACGGGGCATGGACCAGCTGAAGAGCCGTGCATTCTAAGGTCCCCAGCCCTTGAGGGTGACAGGTTGCTGTAATGACACACTTTCATGGCAGGACACACCATGTTGGGTTATTCTCAGCTGCATCCGTATGCCATGAATTCTTCCACCTTCCCAGATGAGACATTTGTCTCTCTAGCATTTGCCAGAAATGATCTTGAGGGTGGAGAGACCTCCCATCCCCCGCCCTCACAGCTCCCGAGAGAGCTTGAGTGCGCGGTGACTGCGTTGTGGGGTGTACTTTGGCATCTCGCCCTCGCCTGCTAACTAGAAGCAGCCGAAGGCTAACTGAAAGACCGAGACCGAGTGTATGAAATTTCAGATTTGAAGAATCCCCCCAAATGAAGAAACTATAAAACAAGTGTAATTTTTGGCCTGACTCCTGCGGGGACTGGGGATCCATTGGCTTGGTGGTGGGAGCCCACCACACCCCTGCAGTGGAGACCCCTCTGCAGTGCCCCCTCCCCAGCCCCCGGCTTCCCCGGGCTGGATCTCTGCGTTCACACTGCTTCTCCTCACATCTCCTGATTGGCTGCTCCTTCTTGAACTCAGTCCTAATAACCCGAAGGTGTGTAGTGATGCATGTGCGTGTGGACCATAGAGGGTGTCTGTGGGTGTCAGATGCTCTTACAGCTCAGATGTCCCGATGTGATGGCCTCCGCCTCCAGGTTGCCTCCACCCTGTTCCACCTACCAGAGGTGAGACACAAGTTGGTTAACTTGTTTTCCCTCAGTTTCCCCATCTGAACAGGAGAGGTGGTCCCTGTTCACTGATTGAGGTTCACTGATTGACTTAAATGAGGTTCACTGATTGACTTAAATGAGATATGCCCGGGAGGACTCTGCTGGGCCCAGAGGAGGTCCCCGGGAAGGGCTGTCCCCATGACTGCGGGCGCTTTCTTGATGTTCACCTGGCGTAGACATGGCCAGTCACATCTTCCGAAAACTGGATCTTACAGAGGCCGCACAAGCGGAAGCGTCATTGAATCCTGTCTTCAGAAGGCGGGGTGAGTCCCTGATATCTCTAAGCCTGTGTTTCTACTTGCGCTGGAGTAGGGGAAGTGTGGGTGGGGCTTGGGCCGGGGGTGTGTCCGAATTACCAAGGGACACGGTGCCTGCAAGTTCTGAGTGACTGTTCCCCACCAGGCACCGCCCCCTGCGGACGGCCGGGAGGTGGGCATCCCTGCTTCCGTGTGTTTTCAGGTGCAGGAGAAGCTGAGGACCGTACTCATCCACCGTCGGAGCATTTCCTGTTACGCCTCGAAGTTGACGAGGCCTTCCCTGTGTACCGGTGGCCCTTCAAGGATGCACCGTGGGGCTGGAACAGGTCCTCAGCGAGCTCCTTGGTTGTGTGCGTCTTCTGTTACTTCTCTGGCAAATGGCCGCAAGTTTTGGGGGTTGGCAGCAATACAGACTTCTGGTCTTGC
The DNA here is from genome assembly GCA_963574415.1 of Tarsius wallacei. Classification (NCBI taxonomy): domain Eukaryota; kingdom Metazoa; phylum Chordata; class Mammalia; order Primates; family Tarsiidae; genus Tarsius; species Tarsius wallacei. The sequence goes on from CAUYQG010140886.1 coordinate 14,757, forward strand.
CGCGTATGTGGGCGAGAAGTCCAAGTGGGCTCTGCTGGGCCCTTCTGGTGGGTTCTCTGGCTGGAAAGCGGGTGGTGGTAGGGCTGCGTTCTTTGCTGGAGCTGCAGGCGGGAATCTCCTTCCCAGCCCTTGCAGGCGGCTGGCGATGCCGGCCCCCTGGGCGTGAGGCAAGGCCTTGCCGTCTGTGCTGCTGCACCTCAGAGGCCAGCCTTGGCCGCAGATGTTGCCGGGGGGCGAGTTCCCGCCACACGTGGCGCCTCCCTGGTCTCTCTGAGGCCAGCGGAGAACATTCTCGCCTGTGACGGGGTGGGGCTGCCTGGATAATGCAGTGTCCTTGCCCTGTCTCAAGGGCAGTGCCCCGAATGGCACTGGCAAGCTCCTCTGCTGTCCAAGGCCATGTGTCCCAGGGACCGGGTTGTGGGCGTCTCTGAGGGCTAGCTGGTCTAGCACACTCAGGGCTGTGCATCTCAGCATTCTGAGGACAAGCTGCAGTCAGCCATTCCCTGTCTCCTGCTTTCGCTTGGTCAAGCAGCCTGCATTAAGTGTCCTGGGTGCCTCGGGAAGGTAGTCCAGTGGGAGATAAAGCCTGGTGCCTCTACTAGACAGAGGAGATTCAAGAGCTACACACCAGATATCTGAGGACACAGAGGAGATTACGTTATTTCCAATGGGAGGAAGGGAGACCAGAGTAGTTTCCACGGTGTGTCTGGGCAAGTAAGGGGGAGCATTTTTGCCTGAAGACCGTTGCATCATGAGAGCAGCGAAGGACGCCGTGTGCAGGATGTGGGCAGCCCGGGGCCTGTGGCGACATGGCTGGCATGGGGCTTTCACAACCCCACGGAGAAGCTAGATTTTGTAAGAGGCGGCAGCGAGGCTCCTAGACCCCAGGGAATCCCAGACCAGAAGTTGTGTCTTAGGAAGCAGAGCCTGGAGTCTGTGCAGGTGCCCGTAGTTGGACAGTTGTGGGGTCCAGAAGGGGAGTCAGACCCGGGAGCGTGGGGGGAGGCAAGGGAGGAGGCTTCGGGATGATGGGCCGGCTGAGTTGCAGGTGAGTGTCACACCCAGATGGGGCACCTCCCGGCCTTGGGGGCTGAGGGGGAGGCTTCTGCTTTCTGGGGGTCGCGGGCTGTAACAAGGAAACTCTCTGAATGAGGAGATGAGGAGTCTGGGCATGTGCCTTAATGTGTGTGCTCATTTAATGTCCCAGAGCAGAAGAATGAGAGGGAGAGGAGGAGCACTGCAGGCCAGAGGTGTCTTAGTAGCCTCGCCAGCATAAGCCTGGGGATGGCAGCAAAAGGACGGGCTAAGCCATCCAGTGAAGAATGAAGGGCAGGGAGCCCCAGCCCTTTGTTGAGAGGAGAGGGATCCGTGACCAGAGAGGAGGCAGAAGGATGGTCCCGGGAAAGGCAGCCGGATGCGTCAGGGTGCTGGGGAGAGTCCCGGCCGGAGGTGGAGGTTGGCCAGGTGGGGAGGCGCCTTCCGGGAAGGCATGGCGTGCGTTGGGGCCAGGGAAGCTGCGGGTGGGAGTGGACAGCCAGAGAGCACACCTTGGTGTTCCGGAAGGTTCTGCAGGGGCTGAAGCGGCACCCCTGGTTGAGCCGACGGCCTCCGTTTGCCTGCCACACAGGATCTGGGTACAGAGGATGCGTTGGTGCCGCCACCCAGTGCTGGCATCAGCCATGGCCGTCTGTGGCTGGACGGCTGCTGACGCTGAGGAATCTTCTTCTTCAAGTGCAGCAATTTTTGTGCTTTATTACTGTCACTGTTTGGTTTGTCTCCGTTTCCTGATAAAAATCTTTTAAGAGAAAACAACCCGTGTTTCCTCTGAACCAAGGAGAATGCACTTGGCCACAGTTAGACGGGAGTGATGGGGACACGGTTACGTCCCCCAGACACTGGCTCTCAGAGTTTTCCTCCTCAAGCACCTCAGGTAAAATAGCACTTAGATTAAAAGGTATTGTTTTCTTCCCTCCTTTCCCCCAAATCCCGGTTTCAGTGAACTTCCTCAAGGGGACCCTCCCAACGCCCTTCCTTGTTGCCGGACACCCCCAGCACCCCTCCCCCATGCAGTGACAGCTCGATCACTCAATGCCTGTCGCCTCTGAGACCTGGACATCGCACACTCCCCAGCACTTTGGCCTTGCTCTTCCTTTCCTTGTCTGCAGAAATCTCTCGCTCCACATCTCCTGGTCCGTGGTGTTTCACGGCCGCAGTCCAGCATCCGGAATGTTCTGTGGTCTGAGGATTTTGAGAGCCTCCGTGGAGCTAGAGGGATGCTACGGGAGCGCTTTGATTTCAGGATTTGCAGCTTTTGGACTCCTGACCAATAAGGATAAAGCGGATATTCCGAAATCCAGATGAAAAGCCGCCTTTGGAGCCCTTTGGCCCAGGGCCTTTCGGGCAGGGCGGCTCGGCCTGTTTAGCGGTTGGCTCTCCTGCGTGACCTGAGTGCCACACGCTCCATCTTTGTGACCTGCTGGTGGGCCTCTCTGGCCAGACACTTGCGCCTCTGCCAGTCCCACTTCTGTGTCCCTGCCGCTGTTGCCTGGCGTGGCTGCCGTCCATTGTCCTGCCGGCCTTCCAGCCCACCTGGAGCCACGTGGCCCAGAGTCAGCATGCATGGGGGGTGGAGGGTGACTCAAGCATGCTGATGGGAAGGACCCCCGGAGCCCTCGGAGCAGGACTCTTCTTAAGGCTGCTGGCTGGGCTCTGAGGCACCGCCCTATGTCACAGCAGCCCGACCCAATCAGCCACACGTGCTTGCTCCTTTAGACGGGCGCTTGGGCCGTGCAGCTGCCCTTCTGGGTTCCTGCCCTCCAGGGCTCTATGGTGACGGTTAGGGCCAGCTGTGGCGCCGAGGGCCCAGCACTGTCCGTCAGGCCAGCGCTGTCCGTCATTGTCACTGACTGCTTTGGGATCTGGTGAGGGAGGGATCTGGGCGTCTGGAGAGACGGTGAGAGCAGGTTTCAGGGTTTGAGACCTGCTGCATCCCTGATGTCCTCGCATGTCCTGCCCGAGCATGGGCACCCTGCCTTGCTTTCTGACTCTGAGTAGCCCTGTCCTTGTCGGAGACCAGACTTTGGCCCTGCTGCCTGTGCACCACTGATGGTGAGGCCTGTGTGGGTGGAGGGTGGCAGGGCTGGAGGCAGTGTCTCAGCTGGGATCTCAACAACACGCTTGGGGGAACATTCCTGTGTTCTGCATGACAGTTGAGCATTTGTCAGTGATGACCTCGGGCCTTGTGAGATCTACAACGTCAGAGTGCCTTCTCACTCAGCGCGCTCTCCACAGGGGGTCCTGTGAGGGAACGATTCCAATCTGAGATGAAGAGGGGCTCCTGCAGTGACACAGGCCACCGGGCCTCACTCCGGGCTTCAGAGGCTGAGGCCTCCCCTGCAGCCTCCCCAGTGACTAGATGTTGACCTCTGTCTGGGGTCCTGGGGGCTTGATGGAACACGCTTTGTGGGTCCTACCCCGGAGGTCACGAGTCTGCAGGTCTGAGCATTTGTAATTCCAGGATGTCTCCATGTAGATGCTGGCAGGGAGGACACATGAGTGCCACACCCTACCAGCCACATCTGCATGCCCACGCCTGGAGCAGGATTCTTGAGCGGACTTCAGGGTGCGTGTCAGAGCATCGTGCACATAGCGGAGACTCGGCAGAGAGAATTCTGCCAGAGTCCTAGACAGTTTACCTTTCGAGATGTCAAGTTTGCCATCTGCCAATGAGCCCATGGGTTGCAGGACATGCTCCTCGTGTGTGGCGCCCATCCAGCTGGTGCATCCGTTTCCTGGATGTGCTGCCCAGTGATTCTGCCACTTGCTGGGGCCTTAGAGAGCAACTCTTCAAGGGCGAACAGGCTCTGCTGAGCTCCCGTCGCCACAATGTAGGGGCTCTTGGGTGATGTGGGGTTCCTTTTGCAGGTCTTTGCACATGTTGGGATTTCCTGTGAATGAAGGTCGTGAATAATCTCCATCGTCAGAGCTCCAGTCAGTGATTTTTCTGAATGAATATAGATGCGAGTAAAATTGTCCTAAAAGCTCACTTGTTGGTTAATGCTGTGACGTTGTAGGAAAGGCCAAAAGCATAAGTCAGAATGGGATTTTTAAGAGATTAAGAATGAATTTAGGAGGGGCATCTTAGGGCTAGAGAAAGCAGCGGTGGGAATTTTCGAATGTCCGTCTTTTGTAGATGATGCCGACTGTCCAGATTGTGAAATATATTTTGATCAAATGCAGATTATTCATTGAATTGTATGAAACGTTCTTAAAAATAATTGTTTTCTGTCACGATACCTTGAGCATAAAATATTTCACAGGAGCCTGGATAATTTTGTTTGTTTTTATCAAATCAGATGAGACCTAACAGTCAGGGCACGTGACGGCCAGGGTGCTTGCAGTGACTGGTGATATTCTGATGGGGGGGAGAATGAATTGTACGTCCCTACAGTGTTTGGGTTACCTTGAAAAATCCGGTGACCTCTAAATTTATGGTACTGTATTTTATCTCCCCCGATGACACCCTTGTAATAGCATTGGAAGGTGGTTTGGCGTCAGATGGCTTCTGTGTCCTGCTGGCGACATGTTTAATCACCTTGTTTACGTGTGTGCCCTTGGCCTTTCCCCCAGACTTCTTCCCACTCTTTTCTGACAGGGCACGATATTTACTGCAGGCTAAATATGCTGCTCAAGTTTAGCTCCATTTCTGTGTCTCGTGGAAAAAACTGTGATGAGGCCTAGAAGCGGTAACATAGATTTCCTGTTCAAAACCGGTTTCTTATGCTTAAGACCGTAGAGAGAGGGCAGCCATTGTGGAGATCACTTGGGAAATAGATCTTCTTTTTAGAAAGGAATGTGTTACTCCTGAATCTTACAAAAACGGAGCGTTCTGAGGGCACCGTTTCTGCATGTTCCCGTGGCATGGACTGCACTTTCGGCTCTAAGCCTTTTCTCTTTCTGTGTGGTGGACACAACCTGGAGAAGTAACTCTGACTCTCATGAAGTCTCCTAATCTCATTTCCATTAGTCCTTAAAAAGGAAGGGCGGGACGTGGCCGGGTCGTTGTCGTTTTGTTGAGGAGTGAGCTCTTCGTGAGCCTTGGAGTTTCTTCCGCAGTTCCTTGTCCATTCGAGGATCTTTTTTTTCTGAGGCCAAGCACTTCTTTGACTGCTTAATAATATTCAGAGCACACTGTTCTTCCATACTCTCTCATCTGTGACTAGTCCTGGAGGCTCAGCCTTGTCACTTGACAGCAGGGAGCCTCAGCAGACAGGTTTCCAGGTAGATTATAAGGAAAACGTGGTTTATCTGAGACGTTTTAACTCTCGAGGGCCATCTAACCTGGGCGCTGACCATTGGCACTCCCAGGGCAGCTCTCATTCTCAGACTCACAAGCTCAGGGAGATGGACTACAGTATAGACCAGATGCCCGCGTGGACCCACAGCCTCTCCAGACACCCAGTTTCTGCTCGTGGCCGCATGACACATGCAGGCACCCACGGGATGCCGCTGGGTGGACATAAGTCCGGCAAAGCGACCAAGGAGTGGCCCGAGTGCTGAGTGGCCTCATCCCTGTGATCCTCATGACGTTTCTCCAGATGGTCACTGCGTGTCCCGGGGCTGCACCTGTCCCGTGCTCTGGATGTCGGCCTTCCCTTCAGGGGACAGGGTTTGATGGCTCAGCCACCCATGCTTCTGGCTGTGGCTGTCCCTTGCAGACCAGCTCACGTCCTTTCTAGCCAAAACTTTCCTTTTTAGATAGTCTTCCCAGAGTATCAAGGTACCAACATATTTTGGTTCCCTGGGAAGTTCCTGTTTGTTCGTCCTGTGCCTTTTAAAATGTTTAATATTTTCGCAAACTGTCAGAGCTGGTTGAAATATGTGAACCTATAATCTTCACTGCATTTTTATTCAACAAACCTTACTATTGCCAGCACATATATCACCTTGGAACGGTTTTAATATTTGCCATACAAGGACTTATTTGGGAGTTGTAATGTAAATTTCTAATTCTTACATTTAGTTAAAATAGTTTGCTGCTTGTTCCTGCTTATAGAAGTAAAACTAATACAACTTTTCCAAGAATAATCATAGAATTTAGAAATGAATAAAGAAGAAAGTGAAATTTATTCATAATTCTGCCACCTAGAGAAAGACCCTCTTAATATTTTGGCATATATATATTTTAATATATAAATATATTCTTTGACTTTTAAGTGATTACAAGAGTCAGGATTCTGCAGAGAAACACAGCTACTAGGACCTCTCTCTCCCTCTCTCTCTGTTTCTGTCTCTCTGTCTCTCTGTATGTGAACTTTTTGGGGGGACATGGCTCCCGTGACTGTGGTTGTGGCCCACAGACTGGAGGCCAGGGAAGGGGGCACCTGCGGCCTTGAGTCCGCCATCTGGATGAGAACCCCATCCTCCTCGGGCCCAGCCTTTCTTTTCACCTGGGCGACGAGGCCCGTCGACGCCCTGGGATCACCTGCCGCACCAAGTCCCCTCGTGAAATGTGAATCCCACCAGCGTGTAGACTGCTGCTTGACCACACGGCGGTACCATAGCCTAGCCAGGGTGGCACATGGCATTAACCATCACACTGTGTACGTAGCCACACACGCACACTGCATTTAGATGTACTACGGAATGCATTAGGTGTGTAAATGCCATATATGCGGACGCCTGTGTATGCTATGTACATACACTGTACGTGTGGGCACCTCATAGATGTGTGATATGTACATGTGATACATGTGTGTCCACACTGTACAGGTGGACACCTCCCATGTACATGATACGTGCGTATGTGTGCCCATGCTGCTCCTGGGCCCTGGGCTCCTTCCCATGCTGCTTTTTCTTAACTCACCACCCCTCCTTCCTCCCGTCTCCTTCCCGCCTTCCCGCTCTCCTCCTCCCCCCACACGTGTGACTGACGACTGCAGGCCTCCCGTCTGAACTGCGGACCCCTAAGTGCCAGCTGCCCCCCATCTCCACTTGAACTCCCTGCCAACCCTTCAGAAGGACGGTGTCCGAAGAGAATCGTCCTCTCTTCGTCTGTCCCTCCTTCCTCCCTGTCTCCACGACTGTGACTGTCCCAGGCCGCTTGAATGCCGCATTCCATTCCCATCTGTGACCTGCTGACCGTCCTGTTCCCGTTCAGTGGCCACCACGGGTGGAGGCTGTGGACCGAGCAGCCCGCAGTCCGTCACCACCGTGGCTGTTTCCTGAGTCTCCGTGCCCTTGACCCTCCTGGTCGTCCGGGCACGACGAAAACCTGCTTGGCATGTTTACCCATTTCACGTCCTTCTCTGACTCGCCCCACGTGTCTGTGCGGCCTTAGCGGCGAAAGCCCAGTTCCAGCCGTCCCCCAGGCCTTCGTGGCGTGACCCTGCCCAGTGTCCTTACTCCTTTACAGGAACCCTCCTTCTTCTTGCTGGGTTAGCAGGGCAGGAACAGTGATGGTTAAGTCCAGCGGCCGCAGGCGCCAAGTGTTTCCAAGGACAAGTCGCAGTAGGAAGGGATCGGAGCCTGGTGCTGACCTCAGGCTGCTCGGATTTGGGGAGGTGACTTCTTGATGCCATCTGACTTGCGAGTCAGTGCTTTGTCCCTGGAAGCTTGTTGAATCGGAGTTGTCCTGACATCCTGCAGGAAGAGGAACTGTGTTCCCCCACAGAAGAGAGAGACCTGCCACCATGGTAGAGACTCCCGCTAATTGCAGTCAGATCCGACTCGGAGGTCTAATGTTCTCCTGCCACAAATCATTTTTGTACTCTGCTTAACACATATTAAATTGCTTTGCTTAATTATGAGTATCCTGTAATCCTGAATGAGGTCCTTAAATGGCTTCAGAGATTGGTAGAAACCATTAAAAATGAACGCATACTAAAAGTTATGTTTCACTTCCTAGGAACTAATTCTGAATTAAAATATGGATGAAATTTCTGGGAATAACTACGTGCATTATTTAACGTGTTGCTTAAATTTAGAATATGTGAATAAATTATTATTCATAACCTTATGATAACTGGCATAAATGCCCCATCCACGTTGTTTAAAAATTTACTTATTTATTATAAAGATGTGGGGTACAATTCAGGGTCAGGTAGACAAACGTTGATCATGCAGGTACCCTTGCTGACGAGGTGTGCCCCTCCCTCCCCTGGCAGTTTCCACCAACTGCCAGTCCCACCCCCTGCCCCATCCGCGTTTACCTGTAGTGTTCATAATATATTATGCTTAGAAAACACTCTAAAGTTTTGGAGTTTTTTAAATGTGTGAATTGACAATCTGTACATTCTTTTGGATCGATGGAGAGAATTCATCAAGGAAATCAAAATCTCAGCGGTGGAGGCCGCCCTCGCCTGTTAAAAGCTGCCTGTGGTTTCCGTGGCCTCCCTGAGAAATGTTCGGTCACCTGCTCTTTGTTACTGCATCCCTGTTGATGGGGCCTAGTCGACACCGCTTACACTGCCGATGCTGTGTTGCTGAGCTCACTTGCGGGGTCCCGTGGGCTGGCGACCACCCCGGGCTGTCCTTCACCACGCCTGTAGGATTTAGCGGCCGTGGCTGATGGATAAGCTAGCCCGTGGCCACCGCCCGTTCCCTGTGTCAGGACCTGTTGGGGCACTGTGCCTGGTGCCACGTAGGTCTTCACCCTGTGTTGGGGTGAGGGGCAACACCTGGGGAAATTCCTCACTCGCCCGCATGCCGCAGGGCAGGGAGGCCTCATCCTTCTCTTTTAGCAGAGCAGACAGCAGTTAGACCTTCCTGCCAATATTCACACATAAACTAAGGAACATGGATTTTAAAAACGTAATCTCATGTGTTCAGAATTGTTTAAAAGACGTCCACTAAACAGCCGAAGGTAACTAAAAATGTTATGCCCTCAGTGGCGTGTTTCCTGGCCAGAAATGGACTTTCCAGAGACAAAAACATCCTGCTTGGCTTCTCGAATCTTCTGCAGTTGCGTTCGCTCTAGTAGTCTGCTTAGACTAATAAGGACAGAAAAAATAACTGAGGAAAAATAACTTGCTGCCCTGAAGGTAGCCCAGTCCAGAAGAGCTCTTCTGCAGGAAGTGGCTGTGCCCCGTGGCTGTCACTGCCTGTCCCTTCCTTCCAGTCTTGCGGTTTTCTCGTCAAGTGGACTCTTCTTTGTCTCCTCACCCTTCTCCATTTAAGAGGTCCGGGCGGGGTTTATCTTTCCTAAAATCCACGAAAAACTTGGTTGCATTTGCACGACATGTTTGCTTCGATGTTCCACATATGGCTCCGACTGCTGTGCCCAGAGGGGAGGACACGGCATGAATCGCTGCCTTGTTTGTTTCTTGCTTCGTAGTCATTCTTTGCTAGTGTGACTGCTTTTTTCCTTTCTCACTAAACGTGTTACCGGGTTTTAAATGTAGTATTAAAGCTTGCTGAGAAAATTTAAAATACACATTGATATGGCTTCCTTTCTGTTATTCGAAAGAGATCTTGTCCTAATTTAGTTCCTCTGAAACAAAGCTTATTGATCCATATTTGAAAGTACAGTTTTATAGCCAACGACCGGCTCCGGGACACCCCGGGCCGGGGGGGGGGGGTGTGGTGGGATCTGCACAGCCAGGCGTTGCTCAACACAGGGGTTCTTTCTGAGAGACGCCTCCCGAGGCCATGGTGTCGTGGTGTGAGCGTTATAGGGTGACGGATGCACGCCTGGTCGGTGTCCCCACTGCATGCCTGGCTGCATGGGGGCCTGTTGCCTGGGATACATCCTGTCCACGTGTCACTGTGCTGGATGCCGTTGGCAGTGCAGCACCTTGGGAAGGATCTGTGTGTCCAAACTGAGAAAAGTGCAGTGGAAATGCAGGACTGCCGTCTTTTGGGAGCACAGTTGTGTCTGCCATCTCTCACTAGCTGAAACGTTATACAGCGTGTGACTACACACACGTGCACACACCCACACACTTGTGCGTGTGTGTGTGTGTGTGGTCTGTAAGAGAGACAGATGGACTGAAAACAAGAATACAAACAGCCTATTCTAGCCCTATCTGTCTGAATATACTTGATAACCAGGCACTGAACAAGGTGTTGGCCATAGGAGGGTGCTTTGAACTTACCTTAGACTCTTGTTCTAACCACTCATGTCCTCATCCTGGGAGGCTTTCTGACAGTAGCTAAAAGAGGAAAATGATATGATACGGGATATATACATTTTAAAAATCACACAGACAGCACTCTGGGATACTGATTTCCTTTTTTTTTTTTAACTTTAAGACTTCCATGTTATTTGTTGAATGTTTTACTGAAAGTGAAAAACAGAATGGTTGTGTGGGTATTCAAAGCATTGTCACTGCTGAATGTGTATTGCTTTCGCAGGAACAGACAGTAAGACAATAGTACACCGAGCCATCGTAAGTTGAGGACCATCTGCCTATGTATACATTTTCCACGTATTTATACTGCCTATGAAATGATACATATGTATTCCTTCTAGAAATACATAACAGCCCCCTCTGTCATTGAAATCAGCAACATCTTCGTTCTTGGCCGAATATCCCTAACTGACCAAAATTGTTTCCATTGATGATGACATGTTTTTTATTGTGGTAAAACAAATAACTTGCCACTTAACTATTTTTTAGTACGATGGCATGAATTGTGCCTACACTGTTGTGCAGTCATCACTGCTATCAGTTTCCAGAGTTTTTAATCACCCCCAGCTGAAACTGTGACCATAAAGCCATACTCCCACTCCGCCTTCTCCCCAGCCTCTGGTCACCTAATTCTGCGCTCTGCCTCTGTGGATCTGACTGTTCCAGATATTTCGTATAACTGTAGCATTTATATTTTTGTTTCTGGATCACAGTCCTTAGCGTGATGTTTTCAAAGGATGTTGCATAAAAATAAAGGAGCACTGTCAGAGGAGTATGGCACTGTGCGTGTATGTGGATTCTCCAACTTGATGGGGATACTGATCTCAACTTCACGCGGTGGCTGATGTTCCTGTAGTAACTCCAGACCTCCAGAGAGAGGCTGACTTTTGCTTTGTGCCCTTTTGCCAGGGAGATAAATAAAATCACTTTCACTTAGTCAGACATGTGCAAGTGTGGTCCTTCAAGGCCCTGAAAAAGGGACCCTTTTTTCCTGTGTGGTTACAACATGATATAATGAGGTGAGAGATAAGCCGGGATTCCAAGGGCCCTGCTCCTGCCAAAATCTCTCCTATAAACACTCGTTTATGGGAACATTTCCTGTGCCTGCTGCCAGTCGGCGAGGAAGCTGGTTCAGATCTCACCTCAAGGCAGGACTCCTCAGAACTGCCCACCTCGCATGTCCACTTGACTGAGGACAGTGCACACGTGTGTCCAAGACCAGTGGGCCCCTACTCCCCCCGTCCTCACCCTGCAGACCCCTGCTCAGGAGGTAGAAATCCCACCTGGTTGCTCTCATGTGCTGAGGAGCTGCCCAGGGCCCTCCCTCCTCCCCACCCCTTCATCCGCGAGTCCACTTTGTCCGCCTTCAGCGCGTGTCCAGTGCCTCACCTGCACCCTCCCTGCCACGGCAGCGCCAGCCGCCTCCATGTTGCCTGGGTCAGTGCGACAGGTGCCAAGTGAGCGTCTGCTGCCTGGCCCACGCCCACCCTGTGGCCCCAGGCTGCTAGAGGGATGCTTCTGAACGTGCAAACCATATCCTGCTCTGCACGCTTGGGGACCTCAGGTCTCCCTTTTGTGTCCACATCCAGGTGTCTGAAATGACCTTCAACCTGGATGGTCTCTGTCCTTCCTCAGCTCCAAGCCTCAGCCTCATTTTCCCCACGGACATTCCCTTCCCTCCAGCCTCGCTGGGCATCTCTCCCTGGATGGCTCTCTCCCCACATGCCCACCCGGCCCCTCCCCTCCCTAGGGTCTACGCTGCACAGGCGTCACGAAGACGGGGTGGCCTGCACTCACCCCACACCCTCCCAGCCCCACGCCCAGCTTTACTTTTCCACCAAGTGAACATCCCCGGGCGACAGCGACTCTTGGGCACTGCTTCATCCTCAAGACCTAGGACAGGCAGGGTTGAATGAAGGATTGAATGAATGAAAATGCCTCTTACTGAAGTTGTGGTACAGCTCTTTAAAAGTTTTTACTTTTATAGGTAGGGTGAGGATGTATGACCAGTAAACCTCTCCTCAGCCCTTTGCAGCAGCTAATCGGTTCGTGTGAACAGCACATTTCTGTGGTTGTTGAGAAGCCATAGAACGTAGCACATTTCTGTGTGCTCTGTGCTGTTGCTGTCTGTTGTGAGTAAAGTGATAGTACTCTGAGCGTTCCCAGTGCCCGAGTCGGTTTTGTGTTACCTTCTGACAGGAATGGATGGAAAAACTTGTCAGAAGGGTGGTTGGTTACCTGATCATTTTTATAACCTGCTACCAGGATCCTCTTCTAAGTTCACTGTTGCTGCACAAACAAAACAGCCGTATGAAGTGTCATCCATTTAATTATCTCAACTGTTCCCATTGCCTGAAAGCAGACCTGTGGCAAATGAATGGGGAAGAGTTTCTAGGCCGAGATGAGCTGGCGGCTTACCTACCCTTGAACTTGCTGTGTGGCCTTGAGGAAGTTACCTGGCCTTATCTTTACAACGGAGTGTTGTTTTTGGAGCAAGTATCTTCGTGGGTGTAACAACACTGCCTTTCTCCCTGCCCATGGGCTTGTTGAGGTTAATGAGATAATGGTCTTAGAACTCTGCGGTCCTTGGGAAGAAAGTATTCTTACTTGAGAAGAGACGCCTTTCTGTATTTGCAATTATGTCGGAAAAGTGTCTCGTCCAGGTCCTTTGCCGTGGCTCTCCTGATGGCCTCACAGGGGGTGTGTGACCGACCCCTCAGCCAGCCGCCAAGCGGTGGAGCCTCAGTGCTATGTGCGTTGGCACAGTCGAGGCCTTGCGCCCACAGGATAATTAGGACAAAGCCACACACCCAGCCTGGGCCACATCTGGCACCTGTTGTGCGAGAAGCCCGTTTGCAGACCCCCATCTTCTGTGTCGGTGATTCGGAGCTCCTTAGAAGTTCCTGGCCAGGGTAACCTTGGCCTCCTGAGTCCTCCAGCCTCCTCTGATTTCCCCTCGTCAAGACACTGTCTTGGAGTGGCTATCTCGAAGAATCTGAGAGGATTTCCCCTTCTCCTGCCTTTAAAAAAAATCTCTTTATTTTGCAGCCCGAGGCTCGCTTTGATTACTGCATCTCCCTGTCCTACTTGAGGCTTCTTTGTGAGTGATCTTTCAAGCCCAGACGCCACTTATCTCCCCCTCCATCATGCCGAGTGTTGGTCCAGGCTTGGGAGCACGGAGCTCAGGGCTTTCATCTCCGGCGTCTGAGCGGCTGGTCCGAGGCTACGGCCTTCCCATAACTCAAACCAGTTTCAAAGCAACGCAAGTAACCTCTTTGGAATGCTCCTGGAAAACCACAGAAAGGTTCTCTCAAAGTACACCACTTATATACTTTAAATGAATGTTTCCATTTTAAGGTAATAACAGCATGAGGCCAGGAGTCACAGATGATGGTTAACGCCACGATGAATGTAGCGTAGACATGTCTAGATAGACCAGTTAAGGACCAGAAAAGAAACTCCAGAGTCCTCAGAATCATCTGATAGTTATGGAATCTCTGAGTCAAAGATTACATTTTCAGAAA
>CAUYQG010140887.1:0-38228 GCA_963574415.1 Tarsius wallacei
GCTCAAGCAATCCTCCTGCCTCAGCCTCCCAGAGAGCTGGAATCACAGGTGTGAACCAATGCACCAACTTGAACCACCACACCTGGCTAATTTTTTGATTTATTGTAGAGATGAGGTCTCGCCAAGTTGCCCAGGCGGGTCTCGAACCCACGGGCTCAGGCAATCCACTCACCTCAGCCTCCCAAAGCACAGGATTACAGGCTGAGCCACCGAACCCGGCTTTTTTTTTTTCTTTTTTAATTTCTATTTTATTTTAAAGACGTGGGGTACAATATAGGATTAGGTATAGGTATACAAGTGGACATCGTACAGGTAAAGTTTGGGCCTCCCTTTGGTTCCCACTCTGCCTGGTTTGAGATCAGGTACCCTTAATGAAGCTATGTGCCCCAACCCTCACACTGGGAGTGTCCTGCTACTGCTAATCCCTACCTATCTTTAAGTAGACAGATCTTTTTCTTTTTTCCAGTAGAATTTCTGCTCCAGCCAGGTGTGGTGGTTCAAGTTGGTGCATTGGTTCACACCTGTGATTCCAGCTCTCTGGGAGGCTGAGGCAGGAGGATTGCTTGAGCCCAGAAGTTCTAGACCAGTCTCGGTAACATAGGGAGACCTCCATCTCTACAAAAAATAAAAAAATTAACCAAGCATGGTGGTGTGGACCTGTAGTCCCAGCTACTCAGAAGGCTGAGGCAGAAGGATTGCCTGAGCCCAGGAGGCTGAGGCTGCAGTGAGCCAAGATCGTGCCACTGCATTTCAGTCTGGGCAACAAAGTGAGACCCTGACTCAAAAAAAAAAAAATTTTTTTTTCTGCCTCATGACGAAGGAGTCTTGATATGTTTTGTTCACTGACATATCCAGAACACCCAGACAAGAGATCAACAAACTTTCTGGAAAGAGTCAGATAGCATTTTAGATTTTGCCAGCCATGAGGTCTCTGCCACCACCGCTCAGCTCCGTTGTTGGAGAGTGAAAGTAGCCGTAAACATCCACACACAAATGGCATGGCTGTGTTCCAATAAAACTTTATTCATAGATGCAGCAAAGTTTGCCAACTGCTGAGCAGAACACTGCCTGGCACTCAGTAAATATTTGTTGATTGAATTTGTGAAGAGAGACAAGGTCATTGATATCATCCTAGTTGGAGAGAGAACAAATTAAACAATTTCAAGAAGTGTTGGTTGCTATAAAGGAAATAAAGCAGGTGACAAGACAGATGGGATGAGGTGGCATTTGATTTATCTTTATTTTTGTTTTATTATCTTTTTAAATTTATTTTTATTTTATTTATTTTTATTTACTTGTTTTTTTGAGTTGGGGTCTCACTCTGTCGCCCAGACTGGAGTGCAGTGGCCGCTACCGGCCACTGCGGCCTCGACCTGCTGGGCTCCGGCGATCCTTCCGCCTCAGCCTTCCAAGTAGCTGGAACTACAGGCATGCGCTACCACACCCGGCTAATTTTTTGATTTATTGTGGAGATGAGGTCTTGCCAAGTTGCCCAGGCAGGTCTCGAACCTAGGGGCTCAGGCATTCCACTCACCTCAGTCTCCCAAGGCGCGGGATTACAGGCTGAGCCACCGGGCCCGGCTATACCGGTACTTTCTTAAAGGTTGGTGTTTGAGCACAGCATCTTTATCATGTTCATGTTCACAGCTCTATTTATTTACATTTCTATTAGTTCTTGCCCAGATCATACAATGTTGCAGGTATGACTGTTGCTGCCACCTACAGCAAAATATCTGTTCCCTTCTGTGCTTCTGGGGCAGGATAGAGCAAAGATTTGAGCTGAGTGGAGGGCTCTTTGAAGATTCTCCTCCAGTACGCAGAAGTAATTTATTCTGCAGTCAATTCCCATCTCTACCATCAAATATTTTCACCTCAATTTCTACACATCTGTTAATAACAGCCTATTGACCTCCTAGAGTTTTTGCCATTTAATTATTTTATGTTGGTTAATGCATGAAATAAATCTGGACAATGCCTTATTTTAATCTATCTGCAAGGCCTTGGAGAGGTTTACTGAATATGGCAAGCTTTGTATTAATGCTCATTCAGTTCTTTCATGTCCATTTACTGTGGAAAAGAATGACTGAGATGAATGGTGGCTCCCTGGCATATTTACTTGCCCAGGTGCTGCTGCTTTCAGAAAAAAACTTTCCAACTTAAATGAAGGCCAGAGTCCCTGAAGTTAAAATGCTAAACAATTTATCTATACATACAATGAAATTTATATTTTGAAATCATGCTCCTTGATAAGTTCTTTCAATTTTATAACACTTCAGTTTCAAAGGGCTCAAAGTGACACTTTTGTTTTTTCATTTAAGGAGTAATGCCAGAAGACATAGTATCTGTTTCTATTTCTGACTCATTGCGTGGCCTTAAGTAGCTCATCTGAGCTTTTGGGCACTCCATTAATCAAATGGGAATATTAGTATTTATATTTTTCAGGAAAACCAACAGAAGTTTTATAAGAAGCATTATTGGCTTGGTTGAAAAGGTGTTGGTTGCTCCCGCCACCCAGTGTTCCCATTTTTTCCCCCATATTTTCAAATTATTTGAAGTTTTTGACTATTTTACAATTTTT
The DNA here is from genome assembly GCA_963574415.1 of Tarsius wallacei. Classification (NCBI taxonomy): domain Eukaryota; kingdom Metazoa; phylum Chordata; class Mammalia; order Primates; family Tarsiidae; genus Tarsius; species Tarsius wallacei. Next base: position 2,579 of record CAUYQG010140887.1, read on the forward strand.
TCTTCTGTTGAAGAGACAGTTCTGGTAACTGCTTTTCATGTTCAGATCATTATGGTACTCAAGGATTGTACATTAAGCTGCTGGACATCTGATGCCTCAGATTTCTTCATTATGGAGTCACTATTGCCTACATAGGCTAGAGAGTGTAGGCTAACTTTGATTTGTGCAAATCTAGGGATTAGTTTGGGGTACCATTTTTTTTTGTATTATGAAATATCTTTACTTCTTCTAGAGTCCTTTGAACATCATCATATTAATTATAGTTAAAATGTTTCCATAATTCCTCTCTTTCATAAATGGAGGCTAAAATTCAGACTACAGAAGATATATTTGAAACTGGGACTATATTTATCTGGAACTTTCTTCAACTGCATTCTTTGCCTTTTAGGAGTTTACAAATGAGAGATTAATATCTTTTTAAATATCCAATCACAGAGAATCTAATTATATGCCATTGTTGTTGCTGTTCTTCTTTTCTATAGATGGTTCTAGAACCTTGAGAACACTCCAAAGCTAAGTATGAATCAAGAAAGGTTAAAGTTTCTACCTTTGTAGTTTTATTTCTCAATTTTCTTTTAAGAATTGCATATGCTGTGCTTGCCTTGCTTATGTTTTAATTGGAATTTATTTACAATGATCACAGTTATTATATCCTGATTGCCAAAAATGACAGGAACCATGCTAACAACTTTACATAAATTATCTAATGAGTAGTGCCAGTATTTCAGTTTCAAAAGACAAGCAATTATTCCATAGGTATTAGGTATATGCTAATTCTTACACAAAAATATAACTTTGTAATTGTGTCACTATTGGAAATAGAAAATCTGCTTGATATTGGAAATGGAATAATCTTTTTCTTTTTTGAGATAAGGTCTTGCTTTGTTGTCCAAGTTGTAGTGCAGTGGCACAATCTTGGCTCATTGCAGACTTGACCTCCTGGGCTCAAGCAATCCTCTTGCTTCAGCCTCCCAAGTAGCTGGAACAACAGGCATGTGCCACCACACCAGGCTATTTAAAAAAAATTTTTCTTTTGTGATGTTGCCTAGACTGATCTTGAACTCCTGGCCTCAAGCAATTCTCACCACCTTCCAAAGTGCTGGGATTATAAGTGTGAATTACCATGCCTGGCCTTAATACTTTTAAAATTATTATGTTATTCTATTATCTAAGACTTGGAATAATTTGGGATAATGCATAATGCATAATTATGCATCAATGAGCATTATTCTGTTATATATCAAACAGTTTTTCTTAAATTCTTTTTCTATTTAAATGATTTATTTAAATAGAAATGTAACTGCTTGGCAACAAAGTTCTGTGATATGTAAAACTGTAGTCATGCAGAAATTGTTTGATTGCTTCTATAGGGTTAAGCAAGAAAATGTAGATAAACAAATGTGCTTTGAGTAAACACTATAGAAACACTTAGAATATTAATCTGGACTCATTAATGTTTAATCTCATTCCAACTGGAATTCACTTTAGGTAGTGGTTAAGTACATAGTATCTGAATTCCAACTGCTTATATCTAAATTCATGCTCTGCCTCTTCCTTGTTATATGACTTTGGGCAAATTACATAACTTTTTTGCACCTCAGTTTTCTCATCTGTAGAATAAAACAACAGTTTCTTATTAATTGGTCTCCCTTATTCTACTCCTCTTTTTAATAAGTGTGCTCCATTTTCATTGGCTTCTTATCTCTTTTATGATAAAGTATATTATATATTGTTTGTATAACTAGCTAATCCTCAGAAGTTAATTATTACCAAAACTACTATATCAGTTTGAGTTCAATTGGGAAAGTAGAACCACTATAAATAATACAGAATAATAGATTATTTTAATATTAATTTAAGATTGTTTTCTACATGAATGAGTTTTGAATTTTAGCCAATGTTTTGCTGCTTGTTTTCAGATGTTAATTTGTGTTATTTTTCTATGAAGTCAATGGATTAGGATGATGGGAGAAAACATTAGAAATGCCTCAAGCACATTTGTATGGTAAAGTAGGCATTGAAAATCAGTGGAGAAAATATAAAGTAGTCAGTAAGTAGTTTTGAGAAAGTTGGTTGCTCATGAGGAAAGAAATATGGTTATATTTCTAGTACATGCTATCCACAAAATACACCCTATATGTAATAAATACCTCATGTCAAAAACCTGAACTCTAAAAAACATGTGACTATGTTTATGACTTGGAATAGCATAAACTTTATTAAACATGCTACAAAAAAGTGATAAAGAAAAAGATTGATAAATTTGATGTCCAAACAGGAAGCTTCTTAATAGTAGACAACATACTGGGAGAAAGTGTTTGCAATCTATGTAACTAAAATTGGATTCATATAAAGAGTATATTAAATTTCCAGAAGTAGTATGGACTGAATGTTTGTGTCCCCTAAAAATTCATGCTGGAATTCTAATTCCCCAACATGATAGTATTAGGAGGTAGAGCTTTTGGAAGGTGAGAGGGTCATGAGAGCAAAATAATCCTCACGAATGGTATTAGTGGCCTTGCAAAGGAGACCCCAGAGAGATAGCTTGCCCTTTCTGCTATGAGAAATCACAGTGAAAAGATGATCTAGGAAGGAGTGGGCCCTTGCCAGACATCAAATCTGCTGGTGGCTTGATCTTGGATTTCCCAGCCTCCAGAACAGTGAGAGATACATTTCTGTTGTTTATAAGCCGCCAAGTCTACAGCAGTCTGGCTTAGTAGCTCAAATAGACTAAGACAAGCTGAAAAGAAGAAGAAAATCAGTAGAAAACTGGGAAAAAATTCTATGAACATAGTACATAATGATTGTCTCTTAGGAAGGATCTGGGATTTGGGGTGGTAATAAAATAGGGAATTACCTAAAATTCATAAGAAACCATAAAACAGCCCAAATAGTGAAATCAATTCTGAGCAAAATAACAAAGTTAGAGGCATCACATTACCCTACTTCAAATTATATTGTAAGGATACATTAACCAAAGCAGCATGGTACTAGTACAAGAGCAGACACATGGGCCAATGGAACAGAATAAAGAACTCAGAAATAAACACAAATACCTATAATCAATTGATCTTCAACAAAGAAGAAGAGAAAGTACAATGGGGAAAAGACTCCTTATTCAATAAATCATGCTGGGAAAATTGGATAGCCACGTGCAGAAAAATAAAACCGGATCTGTATGTCTCACCATATACAAAAATTAACTCAAGATGGATTGAAGCTTTAAATGATAAATGTCAAATCATAAAAATTCTGGAAAAAACCTAGGAAAAACTCTTTGGGACATTGGCCCAGGCAAAGAATCTGTGGCTAAGTCTCTGAAAGCAAATGCAACAAAAATAAAAAGAAATAAGTGGGACTTTATTAAACTAAAAAGTTTTTGCACAGCAAAAGCAATGATCAGCAGAGTAAATAGGCAACCTACAGAATAGGAGAAAATATTCAGAAACTATACATCCAACAAATGATTAATATTCATAATCTCCGAAGAATTCACACAAATCATCAAGAAAAAAGCAAATAACCCCATTAAAAAGTAGGTTAGTGATGTGAACAGATGCTTCTCAAAGGAAAATATATAAATGGCCAACGAACATATGAAAAAATGCTCAACATAACCAATCATCAGAGAAATGTAAATAAAACTACAATGAGATACAATCTTATGCCATTCAGAATGGCCATAATTAAAAAACAAAACAAAACAAAATAGATGTAGGCACAGATGCAGTGAAAAGACAATGCTTGTACAGTGTTGGTGGGGTTGTAAGTTATTACAATCTCCATGGAAATCAGTATAGAGATTTCTCAAAAAACTAAAAGTAGATGCACCTACCCAAAGGAACAGAGGTCACTATACAAAAACATCTACACTTTTATGTTTATCTCAGTACAATTCACAATTGTAAAGATGTGAAATCAATCTAAATGCCCATCAACTGATCAGTGGATAATGAGATGTGGTGTATACACACACACACACACACACACACACACACACACACACACACACATATATTATTCGGCCAAAAAAAAAAAAAAGCGTGAAATAATGTCTTTTGCAGCAACTTGGATGGAATTAGAGACCATTATCCTAAGTGAAGTAATGCGGGAATGGAAAACCAAATACCACATGTTCTCATTTATAAGTGAGAGTTAAACTCTGGGACTGAAAAGTCATATAAATTGGCATAATAGACACTGGAAATTCAGAATGGGGAAGACAGTAAGAGGGTGAGGAATGAAAAATCACCTATCCAGTACAATGTGCACTAGTGGGGGTGATGGCTGCACTTAAAGGCCAGACTTCTTCGATACTATATGCATACAATAAATCCATGTAACCAAAAGCCACTTGTACTTCTAATACAATTGGAATAAAAACTAAAAAAAGAGGCACTTGGTTTTATGTACAGCATTATGATTTTTCAAAGATAATATATTCTTGATTTATTTGCTTTTTATGTATTTTAGGTATTAACGTTTTATGTCCCTATGTGGACCAAATAATAGATTTAGCTATATTTTCCAGTTAATGGGCAATTTGTTAATTTCCAAGGATTTGCTCTCCAAAGACTACTGCCATGAATATCCTTTAATATCTCCTTCAGAACATGAGGGAGGTTTTTCTTTAAGATAGATTTCAGTAATGAAAATGCTGGCTCATGGTATATACACGTGTTTAAGTTTAGAAGATATAGCCAAATTGCTTTCCAAAGTGCCTGTGACCATTTATAAATCAGTGTATAACTGTTTTAGTCTTTCTATACCCTTGCCAACAGTTGATATATTCATTCAAAATAAGAAACATGACAACTCGATAGAAATATGGGCACTGGCTATGAATAATCATTTATAAAAAATAAACATATTGGCCAGTAAACATATAAAATTGTTTGTTCTCACTCATAATCATGAAAATAAAAAAAATAACAACTTTAGGGTGCCCCTTTTTAACCATCTGTTTGGCAAAAGTTAAAAAGTTGTGTGGCTCTTAAAAAATGCATGCCAATATTTTCACTATCCAGCAAAGTGAGATAAAAGACTTCTAGTTTTTTGGAATTAGAAAAAAACTACACTTAAGTTTGTAGAGAAATGGCCCAGACAACTTGTACAGAGAAGTGAATAAAGATGAATCAGATATTGTGGGAAGCCAAGTACAGCTAAGTTCTGTCAGCAGACCGCTGACAGCAGGGCCTTCCAGAGTCTTCCTGTTATTACAGTTAAACTTGGGTGGAAGCAGAATGGCTGCAGCTACTAATTGGCAAAATCCAGAATTTAGTGGAAGAGATGGGGTCAATTGCCAGAGTTCAAAACCTAGTAGTGTTCAATGTAGAAGATATATGGAGTCATGTTGAAATATTAGTATCCCATGAAAAAATTAAGGATTGAAAACCTCCTGAATTTTTTGGGGGGACAGAAGTGAGATGATCCGAAACAAGTTCACAGGCTTCCCTCAGCAATAAGGGCCCATGACTGCAACCGATGTAAGAAGAATACACATTTAGTGGAGTACTGCATATGCCTGGGGAATCATAGTTTAATGTTGAAAAGGTTGCAGAAAAGTTAGTGGCATTTGGTAAATGAATTCAGTTCTAAAAGCAGTATTTTCAGGACTCTGCAGTGTTAGATTAAACTTTGCAAAACTATCTGTTGTCTTTTGCTTGGAATTATGACCCAGAAGTGTTCGGATACTTACTGAGAAACCAGTGGAGCCACAGGCTAGACTAAGTATGCATGTGCAAAGCAGTATTGGATAGTGGGTTCGCAGTATTGGATAGTATAACTTTCTTTTTTTTTTTTTTTGAGTTGAAGTCTCACTGTGTCGCCCAGACTGGAGTGCAGTGGCCGCTCCCGGCAACCGCAGCCTCGACCTGCTGGGCTCCGGCGATCCTTCCGCCTCAGCCTTCCAAGTAGCTGGAACTACAGGCACGCACGGCTAATTTTTTGATTTTATTGTAGAGATGAGGTCTAGCCAAGTTGCCCAGGTGGGTCTTGAACCCGTGGACTCAGGCAATCTACTCACCTCCGCCTCCCAAAGCGAGGATTACAGGCTTAGCCACTGAGCCCGGCTCACTATAACTTTCTAAGAGTCAGAGTTCAATTTGTATCTTGGGCATATTGTGAAGTAGAGTTTCCAAAGGAACGTGTGGGAGTGAGATAATTAGGTACACATTTGTGATACTGTGCTCAAATTTTCACAGACTGGACAGGAATAGTTGTGATCATTGGAAATAACATGATTTCTCCTAAGTAGTCAGTTTTATCGTGGGCAGACTGAACAGCAGATATATTACCTGATATGATTCCTGATATCATGTACTTGCATGTACTTGCATGAAGCTACATATTGAAGAAGGAGGAAAAGGAAGCAGATTCTCATGTGCCCAACCCAGAAGTGAAGGAAGGAAATGGGGTTAGAGCTGAGTTCAAACAAGAGGAGAAGAAAAGCTTCTTTTCTCCATAAAAGGGTTGCAGGTTGTACAAAAGATCAGAAGCACTGAAAAGGATTATAATGCTATAATAATTTCCAGAGCATTCTTAAGAAGATGACACTTAATCTGTGAATTAAGAAAACATATTATATTGGTATTTTATAACCTGCATGTGTACCTGATAAATGTGGCTTATTCCGAAATGAATGAAAAGAATAAGACTAGTTATACCATAACTTCAGTTTAGGAGACCCATTGCCAAGAAGCGAGAAGTGGTCATTTTTAATGTTAGGTTTAGTTTTAGTTATTAGGTATCGTCTGTTATATTTGGCTGAGAAAGATGACAGCTTTCCTTCAGGTTTATCCTGTTGGAATACATTACATGAGATTTTTTTCTAAAGTGAGGTTATATTTTTTTGGTTGAGGAAGAGGGACATTGAGATTTAAACATTTTTTGGAAGTACTGATGTAATTAGATAAAGTGTTTGTACAGTAGCTATAATAATACTGATAGGTATTAGACGTGCCTCTTGTTTTGTGAAGGAGCTCTGAGAGAAACAATTCCTAAAGGTGCCAGTGTGATTCCAGGAGAAGGTCAATCCTGCTATGTATCTGGGAGGTGTGCATGGAACATAAACCTTTTAATGGAGAAAAAGCACAGTTCCAGAAAACCCTCTTGTCCTCATTTACAGCCTCCTGCAAATAACAGCGAACTAACGCTGTCTATGAAACTCAGTAGATATCATGGATTTAAGAAGGCTCTATAAACTAAAGCATATTGCTGAGTTGACTCAAAGATACCTTGTCAGTACAGGGGCTTCCTGTAATTCTGCGGCCACAGATGTTGAAGATGAGATTCATTTGGTGAGTGTAGAGTAATCCACATGCATGATTCACATGATAATGATTAAAAAATTTTTCTTATGTACTACTATGATCAAGGCTACATGAGAGCTTCTTGTTTTGACTTTCTTGTTTTTTTCCCCCACAGCAACATGCTACCCCCAACCCTTTCTTCACCACAAATAATCCATACTAACTAGATACCATCTCTTCCCTCTAATTAATAGAATTATATAAAGATGTATGTATGTGTATATATGCAAACATACATACCAACATACATATATAAATATGCATAGATATGAACTATTAATATTTTTGTTATTGTTTTGCAAAATACACTTTTTCCCACAGAAAACACTGAATTTGGTATAACTCTAATCTATTTGTTTTCATGGCTGCATCATGCTTTATTTTTATTTGTGTCAATATATAATATGTATTTAGTCATTCCACTACTAATAGGTATTAAATTTTTCTCTAGTTTTTGTCCAACATGAACAATACAAAAATAAATATCCTAGTATACATGTCCCTTCAAACTGGAATATTTTATTTCTATGAGATAGATTCTTAGGAATTGAAATGCCAGATAGTATAAATGTTTTTAATTTTAATACATATTTGCAAATGTAATAGCTTATATTTCTGTCAATATATGAGAGTATGTACCTTTTTTCAACCATACCAGAAATAGTTTTCACAGCTTTTTTCAATTTTGCTAGTCCAATAATTATGAAGTGGCATCTCAGTGGAAGCAGTATGTGGATTTTCTAGTCATGTATGCAATGCTACTAGAAAAATCACCATCTAAGTCTAATTTTTCAAAGTTTAAGAGAGATCCCTGGTTACTCATCATCTATTTTGAGGTAGTAACAGGGAGAAAAAACGGTCAATTTCTTTTAATATGTAGTTGTCCCTTAGAATTCACAGTGAATTGTTCCAGGCTCCCCAACGATACTAAAATCCATAAATTCTCAAGTCCTTTATATGAAATGCTATAGTGTTTTCATATTAACCTGTGTACATCTTTCCATATATTTTAAATGATTTCTAGATTGATTATAATACAAAAAACAATGTAAATTTTACATAAAAAGGTTATACTACATTTTAAAATTTGTACTATTTATAATTATTATATTTTATTATTTTGATTTTAATGTTTTTGATCCATAGTTGGTTGAATTTGTGAATGTGGAACCTGCTGTCAAGAAGGGCCTCTACTGTACTGCTAACTTGAGCAATAAAAGCTGATTGGCTTATTGGTTGTTGTCTATAGTAGATCAGCATGACAATGTACATCAGAAAAAATAAAACCAAACACTATGACACCAGGAGCAATGGCCTGGAGACCTGAGCTTTGCTGTGGAATATAGGGTGTTGTATAGACATGATGTAGCTGATTGCTGGAAGGGTTCTTTGCATTCTCTTGTGGGTTGGTTAAGCTCCTGTCACTTAAGAATTGTATTGGGAACTGAGATGGAACATTTAAATAGTGAAGAATAGAAGATCTACTTTTCATAGCATACTTCCATTAATACCTATATCCAGATTAATAGGTGAACTTCTCTGTCTTGAGAAAAAAAGCCCACCAATTATCTCTGAAAAGGAGAGTAGTACGGTGGTGGAGGAGAAGGAGAATTAGGAAGAGATGCTGGGTAGGAATGGAAAACCTAGAACTTTAACACAGGAAAGCATACAGCTCCTTCCAAAGTTCTTTAGCAGGAGACAGTGACAATAGAACCCAAGAGACTAGCCTATATATTTTGGATGAGGTCATGAAAATTGTTATCTGGAGACTTTCAAGAACTCCAAAGTGAAAAAACAAATAGAAGAGCCTGCAGAGTGGCCATATGAGAGCTGAGCATGCCACAGTTATTGCCTGGTGTTAGGGCACAGAAAAACACTTCACCCCATTCTGCAACTAACAGGAACAAGGTAGCTATACCTCCCTTTATTGGAGCTCAGTGAATTTTATCAGAGGGACTATGACAGGATGATATTTTCTCCCTTCTTCACCACTCAATCTTTCTAGCATAAATGCACATATCGTAACAGGTAGAAGTTAAGGAAGCTCCTATAGTTGAGGAAGGGATTACAATTTTTAATATTATAATTCATAGGAGACTTGCTGAGAGAAAAAGACCACTCAACTGTCTGAAAAGTCTCACTACCTTATTAAAATCCAGCAACCCTGAGCCCTCTTTTCTCTCCCACTTGGGTATGTTCATAATGAAAACAAACTGATCTTATTAACTGACAATCTCTGCAGGAGGCTGAGGGAAAGTGGGGCCTTTGGAGGAAAGGAGCAGAGAGTAGAGGCAGAGAGAATCCCCCTTTGGAACTTGTTAGTTTCTCCAGATGCTAGAGAAGCTGGAGGTCGTGTATGAGTTTCAGAGTCTAGTGAGGGACTTGAACCAGTGGAGGGCTTCAGTTTAGCATAGGTGGTCCCACTCCAGAACATTAATATCCATGTGCATTTTTAAAAGATGGAAGGTAGGCTAAAATGTGAATTACAGTCCTGTTTTACAAATTCTCTGGATTTGGTGTGAATCATGACTAGCCAATAGTAAGGTTGTTTAATAATGGATAACCCCTCCTGTCTACTAAACCCAGTGCAAATGCTGTAGCTCATGGCGCTCACTGAGGTAGACCCCTGCAACTTCAGTAGTGGCTGGAAGGGCTTTGGCATCCCAGTAGAGTGCCCAGGTGCACCGGATTCGTGGCAGAACTCCACAACAGTATTCTCTTTGTTCAGAGGCATTGAATTTCCGAGCATAATATTAGTGTCTCAGGAAATCCTTCCCAAGAAGTTATTTCCAGCTGGCAGTCAGTGATTTATTCCAAATGTCTCAATGAGTTGAAGCGAGTTTCCCCTGGTCTGAAGTTGCTTGTCCTGGCAGACAGATGTCTGCACTGCTTCTTACTTTTTAGCGAAATTTGTCTCTGCTACAGAGGCTTAAAGATCTCTCACCTTTATCTTGTTTGCCTGGAGACAGCAAAAGAATGAATTTAAATAGGAAGCAGATCCTATCACACGTCTCCTTCATAACTCTTTTATTTTTTTTTTCTGATTTTATCTTCATTTGTGTCCCTCATTAAAGATATTTCTTTTATTTCCTATGCAGTGCTTCACCTTGGCAGCATCAACCCTACTGTTTGAAAAGCTCTTGGAATTTGAAGCAAAGCCACAGTTGAAGTTGGCTTCGGTCACTGCACTTTTCAGACAGGCAGATCTCTCCAGTTTCCCTTAAGGGCGTCTAGGGCACTGAGATGAGACCATGTCCTGGATAACACAAAGACCTCTCAACAGATGTGAGGTGTGCTCTAAGTCAGTCTAAATACCGACATTTTTAAATGGAAGGAAGTGAAGTGTCTAAAGTGGTTTACTAAAAGCAATCATTGCTTCACAACTTCAGGTATTCATCAAGCTTATCATCAATAAGGTATGCCTAGGTAGTTTCTGGTGCTTTTGAGATACAACAGTGTAGTTATTTCATTTGGAAAGTTTCTAGAGCTTTATTGAGATGTTGTAGAAGGAGAGTTATGAATAAGTATTGCTAAGTACAGATAGGCCCTAATTTATGACAGTTTGACTTACATGATTTTTCAACTTTATGATGGTGCAAAAGTGATATGCATTTAGTAGAAACTGTACTTTGAGTACCAATACGACCATTCTGTTTTTTACTTTCAGTACAATATTCAATAAATAACAGGAGAAATTCAATACTTTATTACAAAGTAGGCTTTGTGTTAGATGATTCTTCCAACTGTAGGCTAATGTAAATGTTCTGAGCATGCTTATGACAACCCAGGATAAGCTATGATGTTTGGTGGGTTAGATATATTAAATGCATTTTCAACTTACGATGTTTATGATGGGCTTATTGGTATGTAACCTTTTGAACACTGAGGATTATATGCATATCTCTTTGCTAATTAACATTTGAAATTTTCTCCAACCAAAATTTTAAAAAAAGTATCTGTTTCTGATTTATGCATTTTTATCTTCTTTCTAGTACTGACAGCACAGAAAAGTCTAACCAAGTCACCAAAAAGATCTTGTCACCTGTAGGTTCTTGTGGGGTACAGCAGAGTGCTTCTGATGGATACCACTGCTCAGGGTTCCCTTAATAACTCCTTATCTCTCATGCTTTTATTGCTCACAGACCTTATGGTGATTTCTGAGGCTTTTTTTCTATAGTAAAAAATATCTACCATGGCTTCTCTCATTTTCTGGAACACTGTTCCATTATGACTTCAACTTAAGCCTGGTTTTCCCTGAAGACTTTTCTTCTTGCAATTTTTTCAAGTGACTGCTACTCATTTTCCCAAAGTCACACACATCAGCACCGGGAGGTAAGACTCACACATTTTTGTTTCCAGTGCCACTTCTGAACTTCTATTTTTCCAGTTTCCTGAAAAAAAATCCTACTCCTTGATATTCATACTCTTCCTCTGCTTGATTATTGCTGGCTATATTGCTACTCCCTGTTGGCTAAAGTAGATTGCATAGAATTTACAGAATTCCTTTCTACCCAAAATCATGCCATTGTGCTGAGTGACTTCAAAGTTTACAGGGATTGCCACCAACTGTGGTTTGAACATATTCCTCAAAGTTTATGTGTTGGAAATGTAACCCCTAATGCAGTAGTGTTGAGAGGAGGAACCTTTAAGAGGTGATTAGGTCATGAGGGCTCTATCCTCATAACTGGATTAGTGCCATCATCATGGGAGTGGGCTTATGATACAAGGATAAGTTTAGCTGATTTACTCTCTTTGTTTCTTTTGTTCACCATGTGATGTCTTCTGCCATGGGATGACCTTTACCAGATGCTGGTGCCATGCTCTTGGATTTCCCAGACTCCATGAACCAAATAGACTTCCCTTCTTTACAAATTATTCAGTTGTAGCATTCTGTTATGGTAGGAGAAAATGGACAAGATAAAAAATTGGTACCAAGAAGTGAGGATGTTGCTGTAACAAATGTGGAAGTGACTTTGGAAGTGGGTAGTGGGTAGAGACTGGAAGAATTTAAAGGAGTAAACTAGAAAAAGCCTATATTACAATTAACATAACATTTAGAGTGATTCTGATGAGGAATCTGAAGAAGAGAAGAGCTCCAGGGAATGTTGAAATCTTTTAGAGATTTCTTAAGTGGTTGAGACCAGAATGTTGGTAGAAATATGGACAACACAGGCTATTCTCATGAGGTCTCAGTTGGAAATGAGGGAAAACATAGGTCATCCTTTTTATAAAGTTGCAAAAAACTTGGTGAAATTGTGTACACGTTCTAGGACTTTATGGAATGCAGAATTTAAGAGCGATGAACTAGGATATCAGGAGGAAAAAAAAAGTAGCACAGCCTTCAGGCTACTGCATGGTTACTTTTAACCAAATACAGTGACATGTGGCCTCCTCAATTTCTAAGGCTTAAATTACCTTTCCCCATCAGCCATACATTTCCTTATTCACATTATAGACCTTGTGTCACTCTGAATCCCATAACAGTAACTGTTTTACTAATCATAATAGCTCACATGGATTAAGCACTTACTATATGTCAGAGCACTGAGCTATAACTTTTAGATTTAGTGTTTTGTTTAATTTTGAAATCAACTCTGTTAAGTAGATACTGTTATGATCCCTATTACACTGAGAGGAAAAGTGAGGCTTGAATGGTTAAATAAAGTTTTCAAATTATACAGTAAGAAGATGGAAGTGCTACAATTAAAAACAATCTCTGTAAAAAGATCAAGCTTTTAACTCCCATAATATAAACATTTTGCTTTCTAATCCTACCTCCCACTCTTCTGCCTCTCCTGACTCTTATTCTCATGGTGAACACTAAGAGCTCCTTGATCTGTCTACTTCTTTCATACATGTTAGTGACTCTCCATTTTCATTTTCTTTCCTGATAAGTCTAGATTCTGTGGACTATCATTGAACTATACTCTCTTGCTAGGGTCTTCCACTTTCTTGTTGTCCTTTCCTCACATCTGTTTAGACATTCTCTAACCCACTCTACAAATGGATATCTAAACATTTTGGGAAAAATTCACCCAGACTGTAGAAACTTTGTCTTACTCCCCTAACTTAGCGTATAGTGTAAGTAACTCTTCATTTCACTGTAATAAATTACCTTCCAATTTAAACTCCCAGTCCACTGGGTGATGGAAACTATGTTTCAGTCAATTCAGAGATTCTCCCTCTTTTCCTGAAATTGTATCCAATTTTCAGAGGATTTACATATGCAAAATAAGTATCGGGGGGTTATAGTGGGAAAAAGAGTATCTTGGGATTGTCAGCAAACATCACTGTAATACATTGAAATGTCCTCAATGAAGGTACCTGCTTCATTCTACCTCATTGCTTACTTCAAGGCATCTAAGGTCTGTCACTCTATGGGCCATTTTTTTCCATGCTAGGCTGTGACACTGAAGAATTCAGCAATATTCAGCATGATGTGGGTGCAGAAACAATGAATAAGTAATGTGCCTGTGCTAACAATACCCCCACGCCAGTTTTCTAGAACTTTTTGGCTTCAGATGCACTTGAGATATCTCCAGGTTCCATCTTATTTATTTCATTTATGTCAGTCCTTAGAAAGTTGGTGATGGTGATAATGGGGGACAGGGAAAGGACGGCCATCTTTTCAGAAACCCCAGTGGATCGTTCTTGGCTTATTAAGTCTTCTTCACTCTCCATGGTGTTTGGACTCCATCACTAAGTTCTATTGATTTTGTCTTGAAGCCATCCCTTAATTTTGGACCCATCCTTAACTTCCATTCATACTGCCAATCTACTAAAAAATACACTAAAGTAAACCTAACATGTCTCCCCTATGTTGCTGCAGTAGCCTCCTAACTAGTGTCCTGCTTTTGGGTATATTTCCTTCCCACAGCAATGCATTCTATATGCTGTAGCCAGAGCACTCTTTGTACATTGCAAATCTGATCACATAGATTCAAGAAATCTTCTTGTAGCACTCCCAATAGTAAAGTTCGTATTTCTTATGTACCTTGCAGAGACCTCAGTGATCTAGCTCTTAGTAAGCTCTCCCATCTCATTGTCAGATACTTCTTACTGTCATTCACTTCAGGCTTCAGTCACGTATTTAGACCTTTTAATAAGCTGTTTCCTTTGTCCTTACTTCCCTTATCTCTAGTTTTTCACCTATCTAGAGCTTACTTTTATGTTTAAACTTAGAGCTCAGTTTCCAGACTTTCTCAAACAGAATCAGTGCCATCTTATATGCTTCCACAAGCTCTTATCAGACTGCCTTATTAACACCTGCTCATTTGTCTGCTTCTCCTTCCTGACTGTGAGATCCTGGGGATCAGGCATCATCTGGGTGTTGATTATCATGAAATTCTAACAGAGAATAACAGATAAAAACCCAGTAATTTAGACTTTATGCTATAAAAATATAAAAAACACATTTTTATTAACACAGTAAATAATGAGACAGTACATTTATGCTATGGTCTGAGTGTTTGTGTCTACCTCAAATTCATTTAATTCTCAATGTAATAGTATTAGATGGTGGAGCATTTGGGAGGTGATTAGGTCATGAGGGCTTCGCCCTCATTAAAAGGATTAGTACACTTATAAAAGAGACCACAGAAAGCTAGCAAACTCCTTCCACCGTTTGAGGATGTAGTGAGATGTCATCTGTGAACCAGAGAGTGAACCCTCACTAGCATTGAATGTGCCAGTGCCTTGATCTTGAACTTTCCAGCCTTTGCAACTATGAGCAACAAATTTCTGTTGTGCTTAAAGTCATCCAGACTATGGCATTTTTGTTATAGCAGCCTGAATGGACTAAGCAATTTAAATGTAGAAAAATTATGGTTAAATTTTATTTTTGAGTGATATGTCAGAGTGAAGGTTGTTGACAGACTCTTTTGTCACATTACAACAGGGTCCCTATATATAGGAATTTAAGCAATCTCATCGGAGTTGTACAATTCTGAGAAACTTTAATTAATAACGAAGATGACTTATCTCTGTCCATATCTTGATGAATAAACAATTATAACTACAGAATACTGAAACAGAGTAGATATCTGGACCATGAACATAAGAAATTGTCACTATTTGGTGATGGAATGTTTTCTATTTGTCAACTAGTTGACCAGCTATGTGTCATGAGTGGCTGCAAGTAGAAGGGTCACAATTACATATGATTTAGTGGCAGGTCTAATTATCACCAGAATTTCTAAGTAGTGGGGAAAAATATTTAAAGTATGTGTAGCAATTATACTATGATATGGAAATACCTTTGGTTTCTATTGGTGGTAAGTACTGCTACTACTTCCATGCTTCCATGGTTTGTTACCTATTGTGATGAAGAAAATGTTACATTTTGTTTAGAGGACAGGTAAGTAAAGATGAAAGTAAAGATACAAATGTTTCCCCAGCCAAGTTGCGAATTTCCTGGACTAAGAGCTGCTGCTCTAAAGTGATGGTGTGAATTTCTGTGTTGGGTTGTTGAGGAAAGAAGTTGCAGGAAAGAGGTGATACAAAAAATTCTCAATAATCACAAGCAACATTTTTGACATTTTTGTAGACAAAGACAAGAGCTGAGGTCAAGATTAAGGGGGAAAAAAAAAAAAAGATTTCAAGTGTTCACTGTTTCCAGGAGAGCCAGACCTCTGAAAAAGAAGACAGTCGTTGATCCCATTCCTTTATGTTAATGGTAAGGCATCTCTGTGGGTTGGGATACTTGGAAGCATAAATTGACAGACAGAAACAGTAATGATTTTTAAAGATATGGTCTCTTCACTTAAATGTAGACTACAGAATAAGATGATTTTATAACTCATTCTTCAAGTCTCAGACCAGCCTCAATATCAACTTTTTGAACCATTCCATGGTCCCTGTTTCCTGTTCTTAAAACACCTGAAATTAGAACTTTTGGTTTAGAATTTATTTTTTTATTTCACTAGGTTTTATGCTCCATGCAGACCAAGACACATATTTGTATTGTTCTTGCTTTATCCCTAGCAAATAGTAGGATATGGGAGGCACTCAGCAAATATTTGGAACAAACAATAAGTAGTCTACTAATTGTTTTTTCAAATAATTTCTTTCTTGTTTGTTAAAGTGAATCATGATAGAAAGAGTGACGGGAAAGGAAATGAACAGTGGAACACAGTGAGGGCTTCAATTCACACAAAACACTGAGTTAATGCAGAATGACCACTGTTTAACAGGGCTTTCAAAAAATTAGAGGTTGGGGTATCAACATATCAAAGAGATATAACTTCCTTGACTAACAGAAGTGTTGACAACAAACACACAAACAATCCCCTCCCCAAACCCCAGAAAGTAAAAATACCTATTCTTTTGTATGGGCAAGATTCTTAAATCCTGTATGTGATTTCCACAGTTTTACTTAACATCATAATTTTTATTAACTATTTAAAGTTAAGTTACTAGGCTAATAAAATATGGCAATGAATTTTGATGAAAATAACTATTTTCAAAAGATTTTGTAAATTATACTGCTGAGTAAATTAATTTCACTGTAGAGGAGATCAATTTAGATTTTTTTATACATTATTCCTTCATTTACTTTTCTCAAGTCTACTGGACAAAATCAGCTTTCCTTCTGGGTGATTGCGATCTATGTTTTAATGCAAAATGATTGTTTTGTACTCCAAATGAGTAGTTCACGTAACAGGAATAGGATATTTTTCCTCCACCCAGTTTGGCTCTGCTAGTGTTAACAATAAAAGAGATAAGATTTTTGGCCTTAATATGTATCCATGATTATTGTTGCATGTTGCAAAATATGTATTTTATAACACCACAAGGATTTGGCAAGGAAGAATGACCCCTGACATCATCCTTGTCCTTTAACTTTATTTTGTAACTCATTGCGTGATACTACTTTGAGATGAACTGGACTTATGCTCTCAATCCATACAGAATAGGAGACATATGCTCCTGTACGTTGGCAGTATTTTTTTTCTATCATGAGCCAAGAGTAAATTCAAAAGATAATTGGCCTTGCCATCCAATTACTGCCATAAAGAATTCTACAACTCGAATTAAAACAAAGAAAGCCAAACAAACATTTTCTGCTGCACATACTCTTCAGTACATAAAAAGTCAACAATGGATAACTCTACCTTGCAAGGAAATTCGTTTTCTGATTAGAGAGTACATATTATAATTATAGCTAATTAATTCTGGCTTTCTGGTGCTAAAGGGGAGCAATTGGAGTTTACCCCATCTATAGGGCCATGACTGGTGGCACCTCACCTCAAAACACTTCTTAGTTAAAGCATCTCCCATGATCCACAAAGCTGGTCTCTGGGAGCTCATTTGAATACTTTGTTGATTAAGTGCTGAATCAGGGCCAAGGATCTTTCCAAAAGAAATTCTTCATCATGTGTGTGTGGAATTACTTCTGGGCTGCACCATCCCACAGATGTTTTATGGGAGAACATCATCTAATTTTTTTAACATCAGCAAAACCATGTGAACCCTACCACCTGCCCTCTTGGTCTCCAGAATACACATATCTTCTCTCAAGCAGCAATAAGCAACTCCACTGTACTCATTGCATTATTGAAACATATACACAACATCACACCACCTACTCTTCATCTGGCTGAGATATATTTCATTAGGTTCTTTTGGCCTTATTTTAGGAACAGCTTAGATTTGAGATGACTATATATGAGCACCATATTCACTTAGCCTTTTATAGAATCACTTTTACTAACTTGCACATTCACATATTGCTTGAGTTATTATTCAGAATTGCTTTAAGAAACAACTGAATGATACTTATTTCTACTTTTGTTGGTATTTTAGAAAATGTGTGCTAACAGTTAATTTTTGCAAAAGAATTCCTTATATAAAATTTCTAGAAAGGCATTTATTTTAGGATCTATTATCAAAAAAATCACTCAACACAAAATGAAATCAAAACTTTGTTTTCTCAAAACACTCTGTTTTGCTTCCTTTTTAAAAAATGTACATTTTTTCAGCTGCATTCTAGGAGATTAAGAATTAAATCTGAAGTAAAATTATAGCAATTATATTAATTCTTATGTTTAACACATTTGGATACATTTTTAGCTTGGTTCCATGTTTTCAGTTTCTATTTTATTGCCCAGTTATATGTCTTTTGTAACAATTTTTGTCAAATTATTTTGAAAAGAAGTTAGGTCCATTATACTCCAACTGCCAACCTCCACAACAGAAGGGACACATATTTACTTAGTGCATAAAAGAGGATCTGGCCATGTGGTCACTAACTAGATGAATATAGTTCAAATGAACAAAGTCTATGATCAATACATGCATATATAAGTCTGTTGAGGATTACTTTCCATGGTGACAGAAATGAAGTAGAAACAAAAGACAGTAACATGCATCACACACTCATTTAACTGAGAACTGCAAAATAGTGAAATTCAAGACAGCTTACACTATGAACCATTTTTAGATAATTTTGAGTAGTGGAGGACAGATGACAGATGGACGTGTGTGTGTATTTGTGTGTATATGTTCTCATGCACGTGTAGGTTTTGGGAAGACTAGAGAAGTCTTTTGAGAAAAAGCAAAGAGGCAAAAGACAACATTTTCATTATACCTATGAAGAATGAAAGAAAAAAATAACTTTCCATTCTGCACAAGAATTTGATTCCCAGATAAATTTCTGATTTTACACTCCTGAAAACCTAACAAAGATAAATATTAACTCTGTTATTAGGAAGCATTGTTTGTGGTAAAAGTGACCCTTGATTGGCAAATTGTGTCTGAATTGGAAGACTTATAAAGTTCTGATGGGAAACTGTGGGGTAAATACATATGCCCCGTTCTTCCTACCCTGATGACTACTCCCTGAATAGGAAGATGGCCCCTGGCCCAGACTGTTTGTAGCTGGTAAAGATGTTCTGGATATATGCACACCTGCTTACTCAAGGCCATCTTAAGGAGCCAAACATTATTATTCCTGCTTTTCTGCATGTTATATTATTGTTTATGTCTTACCCTTTCTCTAATAGGGGTATTCATGCTATTGTTTGTGTCACACTCCTTTGCTCCGCTTGGGGTATATAACCTCTCCTCATGTTTATGGGGATGCAAAGAGCTTTGTACCAACCAGTAACCATCGGTTCCCTTCTGTAAGTAATAATATACCCATGTCTTTACAACTTGTCCTCTGGGAGATTTCTTCAGAATAGGTAAACATTATGCAAGTGTGTTGTCTAATTTGGATTTTCCATGATACAGAAGCTATGAATCTGGGCCTCCCTGAATGTGGTGACTTGTAGCGAACATGTCCCCATGGGACCTGTGGACCTGTTAGTAGAAATACTGAATCCTGTGAGACAGGAAGCTTTTAAGCTGGTGTGGTTCAGGCATGCATCCTTCTGGGTGCATTACTTGTATCTTCACTGTTATCTGGTCATGACCAAGACAGACTTAACATTCCTTCAGCCTGACTAAACTTTACACGGGGTTCTTCCTGACCAAAAGCCCCTGACTTCCCTTTTTCTTAGAGCACTAGCTTTATTTATTTATTTTAAAAAAATTTTAATTTATTTTTATTTTAAAGATATAGGGTAAAATTCAGGATTAGGTATAAAAGTGGTCATCATACAGGTAAAGTTTGGGTCTCCCTTTGGTCCCTTTGCCTGCTTTGAGATCAGGTACCCTTATTATTGTTATGTTATATAGAGCATTAACTTTAGAAAGCTTGCACTTGCAAATATGTCTCTGCCCCTTTGAAATGTAAATCGTCTACAACCTAAAAATATCTTTCTTATTGGTCTAGGAACCATTCTTTTGAAATATAATCGTCAAGAAAGATAGGCCCCTTATTTCCCAGTCTCTGTGGGGAGGTAGAAGCCTAACTCTAAGGAGCAATTAGTAAACAGACAGCCTAATCACATTGATCAACGTCTCCATTAAAGTCCCTCAGTACTTTTTCATTAGCCCACTGCAGTGTTTGAAAATCCTCCTACCTTTTGTTTCAGGGTTTAGTTCAGTCTCTTCCCTTATTGCAATTGAATAAATGTATCCTTGTAATTTTTAACAAATTTCCAGTGCAATTTTTCTTTTATAGGGGTGTGGTGAGGGAGCAAAGAGAACAGCTGCTGGATGGCTGTGTGGACGTCTAAATAAACTTGAGGCAAGAAATCCACCTCAAGAAGCCCAGTGCTACACATCCATGCTGGCAAGCTGTAGCTCCTGTCTTTCAGAGTCAGCTAAGGCCAAATGGGGCCTGTGATAGTCTTGTGTGTCTGATTGTTTAGCTGAACATAGAAAGACCCACCTTGCTGGATGTTCTCTTGTGTTGACCTCATTTTACTGTCTTGCTACTAGTTTTTATTTTGCTTTCTGATAGTTTCTTTTCAGCTCAGGGGCCAAGTAGAACTAGAAAGTGAAATGATAAGTCCTTATTCACTTGTTCCATAGTTTTCAGCAGTCTAATCTATATATTTTTAATGGCTTTTGAGAAAATCCTCCTGGACTTGCCTTTACAATGGAGTTACTTACTTGTGTTTGGGATTGTTGAAGAACAACTTATGCATTTTAGTTAGTTAGCTGCAAGTAAAATGGCTTATTCACATTTAAAAGAGATAAATAATAATACAGTTGATCTTCCATACGTATAGTTTCTGCGTCTGTGGAGCTAACTGACCATGTATCAAAAATATTCGAAAAAAGTTGTATCTGTACTGAACATGTACAGACTTTTTTCTTGTCGTTATTCTCTAAACAATACAGTATAATAACTATTTTATAGCATTTATAGTATATTAGGTATTATAAGTAATCTAGAGTTTTGTAAATATATGGGAGGATGCGCATAGATTATATGCTAATATCATAGCATTTTATATACGGGACTTGAGCAACTGTGAATTTTGGTACCCATAGGAAGTCTTAGAACCAATCCCTCATGGATATCCAGGGATGACTGTACTGTCATTAAAAATAAAATAAAATTTAAAGAACCCCAGGATTATAAGAAAGTGGGTAGAGAAAAAAACAAAAACAAAAATAAACCAAACCACAGACATTCTGGGATCAGTGAGGTTAGTTTTTGCATTTTTTTTTGGAATGGGGGTGGGGTATTAATAAATTGATTCTCTGGCAGTTACTAAGAGGCCACTCTGGACAATCTGTCCTTGTGCAGACTGGCTGGGGTCATCTCACAAAAACAAACAAAAACAAAAACAAAAAAAACCCAATTTCTGCTATGTATAGATTCTTTGGAAAACCTTGAGGATTTATTGTGGAGTATACGCAATAGCTTTCTCTTTGTAAAAGGGTCCTTACATCAGTAACTTTCCCTTAGTTATTAGTCTGGATCTGCAGCATTTCCTCATCAGAATTTCTTAGCACATTCAGACAGCCTCAGCTAGGACAGGATGATGGTAGATGTCCCTTCCTGAGGGCTAAACACATTTTTCAAAACAATTACGTAGGTTCAATTGGTCAAGCCAAAAACACTGTACAAAGATCTATAGACAGAACAGAGAAGAATCAAAGAAGAAAAAGAGTAACTTTTGAACTCATTTAAATCTTTTTAATGATCCTTTAAATGTAGGTCATTTATTTGAATGAAAGTACGTTTAGGACTTGGAAAATTATTTTAAATATATTATATCTAAAACTAAAGCACATTCAGTCAGATAATAGATTGCTATAAAATTATTACATGCACTTTATCTAAAGAGCTGTCACAAATTTATAAATGAATATCACATTGTCTGAAGTACTTAGAGAATACAGACAGCTTTCTTGGACTAATGCTAGCTGTCAGCTGTTAATGCATGATAATTATGTCTTTACTGATAATTCTTCCGAGAACTTGTTTTCTGTATCTCCTTATTGTAATTCTCATCCTCCTCTTCTACCTCCACCTGCTTTCAACTTTACCTTTTTTGTTTTTAATATTCAGTTTATACAATGATGAATTCTCTAGAATAGAAAAGATTTAACAGATGATAGGATTTGTAGAGACATAGTGTATCCAAATCTACAAAGATGGCATAAGTTTAAAGAAGAAAAATATAAAAAATATCTCTGGAACTATTCCAGACATCTTTGCATAAACTAACTAGGACTATCAAGGATTATGTAATACTGTAGAAGAAATCTGAACTTAACATATGAAGAAATAGTACTTTGGAAGAAATTCAGTAAAATTCAGTAACCCTGGATTACATGTAAGCTCAGTTCTGGTATCCGAGGGGTTACAAAGGTGAGATCCTGTGTGTCCTTATGGAATCTATGATCAGACTGAGTTCCTTATTTCTCAGGAGTCTTCTCCTTGAAGCAAGGGTGACTTTTAGCCATTTTAAATTCCTAGAACCTAGCATAGGGCCAGTCAATGTCCCGGAAATTGTTATTGAAATGAAGCATACAAGGGTGCCTTATGGGAATAAAAGTACAAGTAGCCTAATGCAATTGGTGAGTCATAAGAACATTGTCATATTAATTAATAGAGAAGTTTTTCTCTGTAGCACCAATAGCCCTTTAAAAGTGTCTCCCAGCTCTTTCCTTTTGAGTTAATGGAAAGCATCATCTTAATCTGACAGATAAGAACAGCAAACTAAAATAAAAATAATAACTACTTATTGAGCTACTGACCCTTGCAGAGCTCTGCATATTCTGCAGGATGAAGTTTTATTTCACTTCATGCTCACATAATTCTATGAAGAAGATATAGACTGAATTTCAAAAAGAATAATTTTTGTAGTTAATAGCTGGTAAGTGGAAAAACCAAGATTGAGGATCTCTTTGTCTAACTCCAAAGCTGGTGTTATTTCCCTTCGTTTTCACTGTTTCTGAAGCATGAGAAAATTACCAGCAGCCTCTAGATACATGTCTCCACTAAGCCAGAAACTTTGACAAGTGTTCTTAGTTGAAGGTTAATGCATTCAAGATTGACTGGGAA
This sequence comes from Tarsius wallacei, assembly GCA_963574415.1. Classification (NCBI taxonomy): domain Eukaryota; kingdom Metazoa; phylum Chordata; class Mammalia; order Primates; family Tarsiidae; genus Tarsius; species Tarsius wallacei. Next base: position 25,799 of record CAUYQG010140887.1, read on the forward strand.
TTGCTCACTGACACAAGGTAAGGTAAAGTTTGATTTTCCTAAGTGAGTAATCTTTATTTAAGACATCTTTCTTCTCATTTCTAAATCCAGTTTGCAGTATATGTTATGGCAGGAATATATGTGAGTTTTGACTTTGATTTCCAAATATATGTAGATTTTTATTGCTCTTTTCTTTCTAGGTTTATACATCAACAACAACAAAAAGGGAGGAATGGAAAAGAGATTGGAAATTAATGTTTTAGATGTTTACCATGTACTAGAAATTTAATAGTGCCAGCAGAATGTAATCTTCACAACTCATTTTTCTGACCCTGAACTCCATTTTTTATCTACTCTACAGCACCAATTCTGCAGAAGTTACCAATAGATTTGACAATTGTTAGACTGTGCTAACTCTGTTACAATCTAGCTGTGAATTTTGGGACAAATTTCTCTGAGTATCAGTTCGCTTATTATGAAATGAGAATAATGATAATAATTATCTCACAGGGCTTGAGGATTAAATAATTTAATTTTCTGACCACCATGCCTTACAAATACAAGTTCAGTTCATCTTTCCATGACACTGGCAGTGTACGATATACCATATTTTACATTTGTCTAAATGAAACTAAATCTTGATTTAACACCTATATACCAAGTTTGGCTATATCTCCAATATCAGTAAAATTTGAGTTATCACTCCATCATTATACAGAAAGAAGTTTCAGAGCTTACTTAGTTAAAAAATAAAAGGCCTAAAGGGGCATGGTCTTCTGTTTCTTGTGGCCACCATGATGCCTAGGCTCCTGTGTGAGTCAATGCACTGGTTCATCATCATGTGCTGGCACAGTTGCAGCTGTAGGGAGAACATGTTCTCAGCTTCCGCCATGGAAATGTTACTGGAGTGCACAAGACCCAGTTTATAGTTTGTAACCCACACAGGCATTCATGCCTCTGTTCCCACATGGTTCCTGCTGTGAACTTGGGGGTGAGGGGAGGACCTTTGTTGCTTCCTTCATCTCTCTACCTCCTGGTTAAGGAAGGTTGCCACACTTGAGCCTTACCCTTCCTAAGTCAATGCACAACAGCTACCCCTTTTTCAAACGAAACCATTTCCTCCTCTTAATAGCCCTGACTTTTATAAAGGAATTTTGTGTGAATTTTTCTATAGGGTTGCTTAATGTCAATTTTTCTTTTCAGGCTTGAAATCAGGAGAGGTTGTTAAGAAATACCCTCCTTCCCATCTCCCACTTGAAAACATCATACACACACACACACACACACACACACACACACACACACACACACACCCCTCCCAAACGCTAGGAGAACCCAAAAGTCAGGGACTCAAAGATATAGCCTCTCATTTCTGGGATGCTGGGTGTAGAGTGGAGAAGCAAATACTATTTACCCGGTTCTTATAAATACTTATAGAGCTATTTGTATTTATAAATATGTTTGTCTCTTTTTGTTTTTATAGATCATTATACATCAGTATCTATCAAACTATTTTGATAGGTAAATAAATGAGCAGTTTATAAAAGTTTCCAATCAGATGCAGATTTTGCAGAATATAGTAAAGATGTTTGTGACCCCATGTCAGTAAAGCTCTCTAAATTCTTACTCTCAATTCTTTGCACTTGCCTCATCATCAACTAGTAACACTGGTCTATAAACCGCATTTTGAGTATAGCACTGTTTTGTAAACCTTATTATAATATACATATTTATCTATATCTTGTTATTAGTTCATTTAACATTACATTTTGAAGATTTTTGAATAAAAAATCCAAATTAGAGCAATCCGTAGACAATACAAAACTGAGTAAGAAAAAATAGTTATTGGTTTTGTAAGGTACCAAGATGCTTGGTGTGGTTTGTAGCACATTACTTGGTAAAAGCTGACTCATGCACATATTTTTACTTATACTTTACTAACCTGTTTTAGAATTAATAACTGTCAATTATCTTTCTCTTAAAACAAATAAAAATTAACAGTATATTTTATTGCTTTATTTGTTCAACATTATTTCTTACATCCCAATTCATCCTCTTTAATTCTCTTTTCTTTTTGCTGAAATAGATTATAAGGTGATTTTTTTCAGAAAAAATCTGTGGGTAATAAATCGTGTTATTACTTTTCTTAAATTGTGAGATTTTGCCTTCATTTACATGAGAGTTGATTTCTGCATAGGTGTCTAAGTTCAGAGTTGCTGCCCTTCAGAACTTTTTAAACTTTTACTTCTTTGTCTTCTTGGGCTCAACATTGCCAATAAAAAATCTAATGTCAGTCTTGTTCTCATGTACTTTTTATTTCTATATTTTGATTTAATATTTATTTGAATAGATTTCATTTTCAGGTATTTGCTTAGTCTTTTGAGACTCATGGGTGTGCTAGGTTCTTTATGTTTGGTAACATGTCTGTTGCTATTATACTTGAAGCATAAGTTGACTGGGTTAATGAATGGGTGGCAGTTTATTTTCTTATAATTTTGTTGATACGTTTTCCTTGACTTCTGGCAGGGAGAGGAGCTAGGAGCTACAGAGAAGTCTGAAGCAAACTGACTTTTCTCTCTCTATGTGATTTCCTTTTCTATTTGGGTAGCCATGTCGTTCTTTATTTTTATTATAAAGATGTGGGGTATAATTCAGGGTTAGGTATACAAATGTTGATTATGCAGGTACCCTTGTTGATGAGGTATGCCCCTCCCTCCCCTAGTAGTTTCCCTCAACTGCCAATCCCACCTCCCCTCCCCTGACAGTTTCCCACTACTGCCAATCGCTTTCTTATAGTATTATAATTGTTCAAGATCCACTTATGAGTGAGAACATATGCTATTCTCTTCCAATCACTGAGTATGATCAACTCTAAATCCTTCCAAAGTTGCTGCGAAGTCCATATATTTGTCCTTCTTTATGACTGCATAATATTCCATTGTGTATATGTACCACATTTTTTAAATCCAGTCCAGCTTCAATGGGCAACATGGTTGGTTTCATGTTTTTGCTATTGTGAATAGAGTTGCAGCAAATATATGTGTGCAGGTACATTTTTTGTAATATGATTTGAGTTTCTCCAGGTATATTCACAATAGGGAATTGCTGGGTCATATGGAAGGTCAATTTCTAGATCTTTCAGAAACTGCCACACTGCCTTCCAAAGAGGTTGCACTAGTTTGTATTCCCACCAGCAGTGGAGAAGCGTTCCTTTTTCTCCACATCCTCGCCATCATCTGTTGTTGTTTGTCTTATTAATGATGGCCATTCTGACAGGGGTTAGGTGTCATCTCAATGTGGTTTTGATTTGCATTTCTCTGATGATTACTGAGGCTGAGCACTTTTTCATGTGTCTGTTGGTTGCCCTTATCTCGTCTTTTGAGAAGTGTCTATTCAAGTCTTTTGTCCACTTTTTAATTGGGTTGTTTGTTTTTTTTCCTTTCGGCACATTTGAGTTCCTTGTAGATCCTAGATGTTAGGCCTTTATCAGATATACAGTTGGCAATTATTTTCCCCATTCTGTGGGCTGTCTCCCTGCTCTCTTGATGGTTTTTTTTTTGCTTTGCAGAAGCTCATTATTTTGATGAGGTCTCACTTGTCTTTCTTATTTCTTAAGGTATGGGCATTTAGGGTTCTGAATAGGAATTGGTTGCCAGTTCCAATATCCATAAGGATGTCTCCTGGATTTTCTAAGATTCTTATAGTTTGAGGTTTTGCATTCAGGTCTTTGATCCATTTAGAGTTGATTTTTGTGTATGGTGATAGATAGGGGTCCTGTTTCAATCTTCTGCATGTGGTCAGCCAGTTTTCCCAGCACCATTTACTGAACAGGTTCTCCTCTCCTCAGTGGTTGTTGTTGGAGGCTTTGTGAAAGATGAGTTGGTTGAGCAATTGAGGCTTTGCTTCTGGAATATCTATCCTGTACCATTGGTCTATGTGCCTGTTCTTGTACCAATACCAGGCTGTTTTGATTACTGTAACCTTATAGTAAAGTTTGAAGTGTGGAAGTGTAATAACTCCTGCTTTGTTTCTTTTGCTAAGGATTGTTTTGGCTATTCGTAGTTGTTTATGGTTCCACATGAATTTCTGTATTGTCGTTTCTGGGTCTGAGAAGAATGATGTTGGTAACTTAAGAGGTACTGTGTTGAATCTGTAGATTGCCATTGGTAGGATGGATATTTTAACAATGTTGAGTCTTCCTATCCATGAGCATGGAATGTGTTTGTGTCTTCTTGGATTTCTTTGAACTGTGTTTTGTAGTTCTCATTGTAAAGGTCTTTCACTTCTCTGGTTAGGAAGATGCTGGGGTATTTCATTTTTTGTGTGGCTATTGTAAATGGGATTGTGCTTTTAATTTGGGTCTTTGCCTGCTTGTTGTTGGTGTATAGGAATGCAACTATCTTTTGCACATTTATTTTGTACTCTGAGACTTTGCCAAAGTCCTTTATCAGTGCAAGCAGGTTTTTGGCAGATTCTCTTGGATTATCTGGATTATCAAGGTATAGGATCATATTATCAGCAAAGAGGAGTAACTTGACTTCCTCTTCTCCTATTTGGATACCCCTGATTTCCTTCTCTTGTCTAATTGTCCTAGCTAGGACTTCCAACACAATGTTGAACAAGAAGGGCGAGAGTGGGCAGGCTGTCTTGTTCCAGTTTAGGGGAAATGTTTCCAGTTTCTGTCATTTAGCAATATGTTAGCTTGGGTTTATTGTAGGTGGCACTTACTATTTTGAGGTATATTCCTTCTATACCTAGGAGTTTGAAGGGATGCTGGATTTTATCAAAAGCTTTACAGCATCTAATGATATAATCATATCAAGAAGGGATGCTGGATTTTATCAAAAGCTTTACAGCATCTAATGATATAATCATATGGTTCTTGCTTTTACATCTGTTGATGTATTTAATTACCTTTATGGTCTTGTGAATGTTGAACCAGTCATGCATCCTGGGGATGTTGCCTACTTGGTCATGGTGGATAATTTTTGAGATGTGTTTTTGGATCTGATTTGCTAGAATCTTATTGAGAATTTTTATATCTATGTTTTAAGGGATATTGACCTGTAGTTCTCTTTTTTTGTTGAATCTCTACCTGGTTTTGTTATCAGTGTGATGTTAGCTTTGTAAAATGATTTGGGAAGAATTCCATCTTTCTCAATTGTCTGGAAAACTTTCTATAGGATTGGTATCAGCTCCTCCTTGTAAATTTTGTAGAATTTCTGCTGGAAAGCCATCCAGTCCAGGGCTTTTTTTTGGTAGGAAGTTTTCTTATGACAGAGTCAATTTCCTGGGTTGTTATTGGTTTATTTAGTGTCTCAATGTCTTCTTGTTTCAACCTGGGGAGGTTGTGTGATGTCAGAAAATTCTCCATTTCATTTAGGTTATCAAGTTTGTTTCCATACAGGTGTACATAGTAATCTCTGATAATCTTTTGTATTTCTTCGAGGTCAGTTGTGATTTAATCTTTTGTATTTCTGATTGTGTTTATTTGGGCTTTTTCTCCCTTTTTCTTGGTCATTCTGGCTAGGGTTCCATCAATCTTCTTATTTCTTTCATAGAACCAGCTTTTTGTTTTGTTTATGTTTTCTATGATTTTTTTGTTCTCTATTTTCCATATTTGGGCTCTTATTTTGGTGATTTGGATTCTTCTGCTAAAGTTGGGGTTTTGGTGGTGTTCTCTTTCCAATTTAGGTAATCTGTTAGACTCTCCACTTATGATCTTTCTTTTTTCTTGATGTGTAGAGAAATAAATTGCCTCATGGCATCCCAGATGTTTTGGTAAGATGCTTCTTCATTTTCATTTGTTTCCCTGAATCTTTTAATTTCTGCTTTGATTTCAGTTTGACCCAATAGTTGTTCAGCATCATGCTGTTTAGTGTCCATGTCTTTGTGTGTTTGGGGGTGAAATAGATAATGAAATATGTAAAATAATTTCAATAGCTTGCTTGACATAAGTAACTTCATGTTGTTAAAATCCTCCATTTTAGCTGTCCACCTGACCTAAAAATGACACCCCGAGTGTGTTTGTGTAATTGTTGTAATGGTCCCATGACCACAGACCCACAGCTTTGTTCCCCTGAGCTGTTTACGCTGACCATTCTTGCTGATCTTTTGAAAACACCCTAGTCACAAGTTCTGTGTAATTGTATGCCTTGTTAACTGAAATCCCAGAGAGTGGGGGATCTTTTCTCACATTTCGGCAATAACATTTGGAGGCCCCAGTGAGAACTGTTGTCAACCTCGGGAGGTGACTTCACTCTGGCTCTCCCTGGCTTGATTGAAAAATTTCTCTGTTGTATTTGCTGAGGACTGTGGTGTCCACCTTTCAAAAGGTGGACTCCAGACCCTCTATAAAATAGATTGGCCTGATTTCATCACACCTGAGTCAAGCGAAAAAAATCTTGGTTCCAATCCTTGTTTAACTGAAACCACTGGTTAACAACTCTCATCACCAGTTTGGCTGGTCCACTTATCCTCCTTGTCTGTGGTTTGCTTATAAAGCCTTGTATATTCGATTAGTTTATTAATTTTGTCAAATGACGAGTCAATGCAAACTTATGCATGTAAAAACCTATTATAATTCCATACCCATGACCAATGAGTCAATGAATTGACTCATATACAACTAAAAAGGGGGGGGGGGATGAAATAGCTAATGAAATATATAAAATAATTGCAATAACTTGCTTGACATAAGTAACTCTATTTTGTTAAAATTCTTCATATTAGCTGTCTGCCTGACCTAAAAATGACCCCCTTCAGTTTATTATTGTAATTGTTGTAATGTTCTCATGACAACAGACCCACAACTTTTGTTCCTCTGAGCTGTTCATGGTGACCATTCTTACTGACTGTTTGAAAACTCCATAGTCACATGTTCCGTGTAATTGTGTGCCTTAATAACTGAAATCCCAGAGATTGTTCCTTTTGTTTTTAGTTCCTTGTACCCTCACCCCCTGTTATGTAGCCTACTTGCAGATTTTGCTTTTATAAGCTTCTTGCTGATTCCACCCAGTGTTGAAAGCTTTCTTGGCATGAGCCTACTCTTGACTGTCTACTATTAAAGGACTCAAAATTCAAACCTGGTGTGCTGGCAATTCTCCTTTCTTGCGGGTTGGCTATAACAGGGGAAATGTTGGTATTGATATTAATTTTTCCCCCACTGTGGTCTGAGAATGTGCATGGCAAGAGTTCAACCTTATGGAATTTGTTTATGCTTGATTTATGGCCAAGGATGTGCTCGATCTTGGAGTGTGTTCCATGTGGTGATGAGTAGAATGTATATTCTGTGGCTGTTGGATGGAATAATCTGTAGGTATCTATTAAATGCATTTGGTGTAGTGTCAAGTTTAGGTTCTGGATCTCCTTGTTGATATTTTGCCTCAATGATCCATCTAGGGCTGTCAGTGGGGTATTCAAGTCCTCTGCTATACTACTGTTAGAGTCAATATCTTTTTGTAATTTACTAGTAGTTGCTTTATAAATGCTGGTGCTCCTGTGTTGGGTGCATGTATGTTTAGGATGGATACTTCTAGTTGATGGATTGAACCTTTTATCATCATGTAGTGTCCTTTTGCATCTTTTAAAATTTTTTATAGCTTAAAGGTTGTTTTGTCTGATATTAAGATCATAACTCCTGCCTTCTTTTGTGATCCATTTGCCTGGAAACTCGTTTTCCATCCTTTAACTTTGAGTCTGTGTATATCCTTTGTAGTGAGATGAGTCTCCTGGATGCAGCAAATAGTTGGGCCATAGTTTCTTATCCAGTTTGCCATTGTGTGTCTTTTCAGTGGTGCACTTAGCCCATTCACATTCAGGCAGGTTATTTAAATTTGATTGCTTATCTCTGTCATGAGGTTCTTATAAAGTTTTTTCTTTGTTTGCTTGTTTTCTTTTGGCTTTAGTGTTGATGTATGTGTGCATTTTCAAGTTTCTTGTTGCAGTGTATTCTCTGTTGATTCTGTGCTCTGTTGTTCTCTTGGGAAGTGTGTGGTCATTCTTTTTTTTCTTTCTTCTGTACTTAATACCTTTTTAAGTGTCTCCTGTAGAGCTTGTCTGGAAGCTGCATAATCTCTTAGGGATTGGATGTCTGGGAATGATTTTAATTCTCCATCACTGAGGAAGCTAAGCTTGGATGGATAGGAAATTCTTGGTTTAAATTGTTTATCTTTGAGGGCTTTGAATATAGGGCTCCAGTCCCTTCTTGCTTATAGAGTTTCTGTTGATAGGTCTGCTGCTATCTTGATTGGTTTTTCCCTAGGTAGTCTGACCTTTCTCTCTTGCTGCCTTAGAATTTTTTCTTTTGTGCCTACTTTGTGTAGGCTAATTGCTATGTGTCTAAGGGTTGGTCTTCTCATTTGATGTCTTGTGGGGGTTCTCTGTATCTCTGGTGCTTGATCGGTCACATCTCTGGTGAGATGGGGAAAGTTTTCTTGGATTACTTCCTGGAATACTTGCTCCAAGTTGTTCTCCATTTCCCCTTCTTCTTCTAGGATACCAGTCAGATGTAGGTTTGGCCTCTTGTTATAATCATACATCTCTTGTAGGCTTTGTTCTTTCTTTCTGAGACTTCTTTGTATGTTTTTTACAGATCGGGTTAAATCCATCTTCTGGTCTTCTATTTCTGAGATTCTTTCTTCAGTTAGATTAATTCTGCTTTCCATGTTTGTCATCTTGTTATTTATTTCCTGGATGAAATTTTTTATTGCCAAAATCTCTGTTACAAGTTCTTTCAGTGTTGCATCTTGTCTTTCTTGAATCTTATTCACTCTTTCCATCCATTCCCTAATCCTTGTCATATTCTGGCACCAGTCGTTGGTGACTTCCATTGTTTGGGCACAAAGATCTGATTTTTCAGGAGTTTTGTCTTTGGTATACTTGAAATTGCCTGAGGTCTTCCTTTGGTTTTTCCTCATTTGTGACAGATCTCTTGTTTTTCTGTTAGTTCTGTTATTCGGTGTCAGTGGGAGAAACTTTCCCTTCTGTTGTTTGCTCAGTCCTCTTGAACTGAGCTCTGGATTTGTTCTAAATGAAATAGGACAGTGGATGGGAAGCTTTACTGTCTCTTGTGGTTTTTGAAATTCAAATAAAATAGGAAATGGGGCGCTAGGATTCAGAAACTACTTGCAAATTGCAATGTTCACTTATTGTGGTGTGAGACCCACTTCCCACCACCACTTTATATATGATGCAAAGCAGAAACCAATGCAAAAAACAAGTGAATACACATGCACACACACACAGTCATACACACAAACCCCAAATCAAACTGGAATAACAACAAATTGAAACAAAACAAACAACAACAACAAAAAACCAAGAAAACTAAACACACACACACATGCCTAGCACAAAGTGAATAGAGAAGAAAAACAGAAAGACCGGAGGGGAAAAAAAAAGGAATTCAGGTCTAACCCTCACACATCTATTTACACATACCTTAAACTATAAGAAATGAAAATTTAAAAAAACCAGAAGAACAAAAGAGGAGAAACAAACCAACAACAACAGCAAAATTGAAAGATGAACACTCTATCATTCACATACATACATAAACAGTAAACAACAAATAAAAGAAAAAAGAAACAGAAAAAGAAAAGGAAAAAACTTTGGGGGGGATGCAGATCAAACCCTCACATACACATTCATGCATAAGGGTAAAATATTTTAAAAAAAGATGAACTAATAAACAGTCAAAAATTAAAAAAAAAAAGAAATAAAAAAAAAGCCTGGCCTCTTGTGGCAGGCTCTGTAATTGTTTCTCTAATCTGGTCTCTCCCGCAGAGCCACCTCTTTCACTCTCTCCTCAGTGGCCAAAGCAGGGAAGGAGGAGGGACAGTGGAGGTAGGTGGGGCTGCAATCCTCCCTTCCCACTCTCATATAGTCAGGGAGCTCTCCTCCTGTGGGGAGGTATGGGATTGTGTCTGCCCCAAGTATGTTCTCATGGGGGATGCCCCAGCCAGGACTATCCTGGAATGGAATTTCCTGTTGCGCCTGATGTCCAGACTCCACCTGAGTTTGTCTCTCTCAGTCATGGCCCAGCTGTGTGAGTCTGACATTCAGAGGATTGTTGGGAAGGAGGGGGTTTGGGTCAGCCCTGGACTCACCACTGATCTCTATGGAGTTCTTCCTTGTCCTTTTCTGGCCACACTCTTTGTCTCCTGGCTGGAGCAGGGTAGGGGGTGGGGCACCTAGTACTCATCACTCGTCAGGACCCTTCCAAGTTTACGCTTTCAGGATATTCCCTCTGGGTCACCTTCAATCCCTGAGTAGTTGATCCACCAGTCACAAACATCAGATCTGTTGCTCTATGGTGAGCAAGTCACAGCACTTTTCTGCCCCACCTTCAAGATGGTGTCTCTCTTGTCCTCTTTCATGGGACTTTGCCTCTGGACTCCTTCAGCAGCCCCTGCTGGCAGTGCCCTGCCAGGTGCTGCAGTGGTGAGGCAAAGCCAGGAGCCCGCAGTTTTCTCTCCTGCTGCAATGGTGAGGGAGAGCCTTGGGCGATGGTTTCTCCCTGCTGCTTTTTCGCAGGAAAACTTTTGACCGTTTTAAAAAAAATGGCACTCCTCTTCTGCTACCTAGGAAGAGCCAGGGATGAAACAGAGAAGCTGCAGTACCAGTTGTTGCACTGGGGACTTGGCCACTTGCTCATGAACCCCCACTTAGACAGTCTCTCCAGCATTTTTTTCCCCAGGGACTGATTGTTGATTTTTTTAAAAAAGGGAAGAAAAAGAAAACAGCACATGGCTTCTGCATCCTGGGAGTCGCTAGTGTCCAAGCCAGCAGCTGTGGCACCAGTCACTGTACCAGAAGAGCCCTGGCCACTAGCTCCCTAGCCTTCACTCGTCAGTCAGTCAGTCACACCCCCACTCACTCACCAGCATGTATACAAAATTTTCCATATACTCACGTACTCACACCAGGACTCACATCATCCAACTGGCTCAGCCGCCATCTTCCTGACCCCCCCAACCATGGTGCCTATCATTTTTTAAACCATTTTTCCTTGATACATTTGGGAAATAGATTGTTCTTTAAAAACTCAGATGAAAATTTTTCTATATTTTGAAATTATTTTTTTGTTTTTGCATGGTATTTTCTGTTCCATTTAGCATAAATTTTGCTTTAAAAGTACAAATTATACATATGGTAGATTTCCTTGTGTGGCCCTCGATCTACTCTTTGCCATAGTCATTTCTATGTGTGTATATATTTTCATTTTTTAATTTATATTTTTTCTAGGCTGTCAATATGTATCTAAATGTAATTTAAGTCACCCTTATTCTATTTTCAGTTTTTTTGTTGTTGTGAGATCATTTCAGATCTTCCCTCTTAACACATTTTAAGTATAAAATTCAGTATTGTTAACTATAGTCACGCTGCTGCACATATTTTTAGTTGCTTTAAATATCTTTTTCTCTTTAGGTATTTTTGTTTTCATTTTATTTCTGCACTCAACCAGCTTAAGTATCCTCTTCTGCTATCTCATCATCTCTTCCTTTAGCCATTTTTCTCATTTGTCTGCTCTTTTCGATGCTCAAATAATATGATTTGAAATTGATTTGAGACCATGGATTTGTCTGAATGCTTAATATATTGGTCAATTATTCTTGCAAGATTATATACACACATAGAAATGACTATGGCAAAGAGTATATCGAGGGTCACACAAAGAATCACTTGCATGATTTTTATTTTCCTTTCGGCTATGATATGAATGTTTCTCAAGCTCATATGTTGAAACTTAACCACCAGTGTAATAATATAAAGAGATGGGGCTTTTAATGAGGGAGATGCCCTCATGAAAGAGATTAGTGACCTTATGAAATAGGGCTGAGGAAACTTATTTGCCCCTTCCACCAGGTAAGGACACAGCAAGAAGGTAACATCAAGAGTAATAAGCCTTAACCAAGCACCAAATTCACTGGTAACTTGTTCTTGTTCTCTCTACATTTTTATACCTATTAAATATTTGTGCTAGTATTAGAAGTCCTGACTAGAGCAATCAGAGAAGAGAAGGCAATCAGGGGTATCCAAATAGGTAAAGAGGAAGTCAAGTTATCTCTCTTTGCAGATGACATGATTGTGTACCTTGAAAACCCAAGAGAATCTGTCAAAAGCCTCCTTACACTGATAAAGGACTTTGGCAAAGTCTCAGAATATAAAATAAATGTGCAAAAGATAATTGCATTTCTTTACACCAATAACAAACAAACAGAAACCCAAATAAAAAGCACAATGCCATTCACAATAGCCACACACAAAAAATGAAATACATTGGCATCTTCCTAACCAGAAACGTGAAAGACCTTTACAATGAAAACTACAAAACACTGCTCAAAGAAATCAAAGATGACACAAACAAGTGGAAAAATATTCCATGCTCATGGATTGGAAGAATCAACATTGTGAAGATGTCCATCCTACCTAAGGCAATCTACAGATT